>LPNX010497653.1:55357-159194 GCA_001517045.1 Pseudotsuga menziesii
GTACTGCAAGGTTGAATCCGAGCGATCTCAAGGCATATGGAAGGCCAGGAGTCAAATGAGTCGGATCCATGTCAAGGAAAATTCCAAAAGGATTTGGATTATGCACACATCCCGATGTACACGGTTTTAGTGGTAAAACCCTGCATATAAATGCAAATACATATAGCAGTCCCGGATACATAAGTGTACAATGGCCATGAATAGGCACGATACATGATATCACATATGTGGTCATTGCCACGTACAATATACATAGATCAGAATCTCCATGATGAAGATATACAAAGGACCATGATCTCCAAAATGGCTGAAGATATATAATAAATCAAGATCTCCATAGTGGCTGGAAATGTCTAACATACACTGGAATCAAGTCACGAGAGCTGAAATCTCATGAACACTGGCACGATCAAGGAGGTATCATATTAGAGATGCCACCAATCTGGAAAGTATTCTACAGAAACCGCTACGAGTACATGTCCTACTATGCGAATAGAGGTGTCGAGGTCGAACATAGTAGTCCATCATCTGATTACCGGTCATTAATGTATACCGTTAACAGACGCGAGATCACCCACCAATGATGAAAATGGGAATCAAGGTACTAGAGTGAAAACTAACAAGTGTGAATAAATGTGTTGAGGTCGAACACTTGAGAGGATCCATCGATCAGGGGACATTGATGTATTCCCAAGAAACTGTCTATGGCAAGAGAACCTGCCACTAATGACTGCAAGTCTCAAGGCACTCAAAATGACTCTAGATTCCAATCCCAAAATAAATGATCTGAAGTCGATGGATGAAATCCATTGGAAGGAGGGAATTAAGGAATCCCCCATCATCCAACACAAGGTACTCAACAAAGCTGTATAATGTGGAAGGACTCGATCATAGGTGCACGAACCAGTAACTGTACCAGGAATGGCCGTCATGCAAAGTCAAGATAACTGAGGAATGGCCGACTCTGGTTTCAACTTCCTTCGAACAAGAGCATAACGATGTATGGTGATTGAATGAAGGCAGCATAGACTCGATATACAAACTGGGACATCTCTGTGACACAGGAGGCATCATTAGAGGCTCCATGGGGACTGGAAGCTTAACCAGTCGATGGAGATAAACTTAGATAAATTATTACAGCTCCTAAAGTCAAACTATAACCCAACCAATGGATGTGATATACAGTGCTCTTTTTGAAGGTGACACGACTCGACAGCTGCCAAAGATAACATCTTTCCTTGTCCGGATTTTTGGTTTTTTGATTTTTTTGGACTTTTTCAGTTATTTGAAAAGATTGAAAAAAGAATAAACTAGCTTTATAGTTACAAACTAGGAGGAGACGAGTGTCATAAGGGCAAACAAACTAGTTCCAAGCAGTGGAACATACCTATGCTCAATGCAAGGATACATGTGTAGTATATCGACACTCGGGGGAAAATCCCCTCTCGATAAAAGGGAATCAAGCTGTGAAGGATATAAAAATGGCTCTGCATGGCTAGACATGAGACAAGCTCGGGCTATGTGGCTGAAATGCAATGTCAGGAGAGCCGGCATAAAGCTCAATAAGGCAAGCAAGGCTCATGATAATACATTCACAACTTTACATGAGGGAGTCCTGAGGGAAATAGGCCAGCATAAGATCAAGAGGAGTATGAGGCTCTTGCGAAATGTCATGGCAATACTATACAACGGACTCTCGGACCTAAGAGAGGAATAACGACATGGGCACCAAATGCAAAGGAGAGCTAACTAGGACACCCATGTATAGGAAATCTCTACCATTCACATAGTACCACTTCTAACAGCAGCATGAAGGTTCCGTGATACCATGGAATGGGTTCATACCTAAGGTTAAGATGGAACAGTCATAAGGCAATGCATAAGTGCAAGCGGATGTGATATCCTAAACTATATGCCAGTTCAGACATAATACCCATGACAGGAACAAACAGGTCGAAACCTCAGAGAGAGTGTACAAAACTGGACCCTACATGGTAACCATATTAGTCCAAAACAACCCAAAATAGTCAATAAAGAATCCAAACTATAAGATATAGGGAGGAATGATCCTAAAAACTGCACCCAAAGGAAACAGTACAGTGAATGATAGGACATAAAAAGAAACATAGGTGTAGACCCAACATTCACGCATCCACTACCACCCCCATGAGGGTGACCACTGGTGTAAAGACCGAGCGACAAAAAAAATAAAAAAATAAAAAGTCGTGTATAGCATTTTTCATGTGTTTTTAGGGATGATCAAGGAAACATCAAAGGACAAAAAGTGGTCCATAGGGGCTAAGGAGTCTGCAGTGAGATAGGGGAAGGCCATACAAAGTGTGATTCACCTAGAGTGGTGAAATTCGCTATAACAGATGCCCCCTAATGTATGAGATCAGAGGGATTATACGATGGATGAAATACATTATAAGTCCATCCCAGAAGTGGAGTGATGAAGGATCCCAAATGGAAGACCAACCACCCAATTAGCATAGTACCATAATACAACTCTTCATATAACTGCAAATAAATATAGCAGTCCCGGATACATAAGAGTATAATGGCCATGAATAGGCATGATACATGATATCACATATGTGGTCATCACCACGTACAATATACATAGATCAGAATCTCCTTGATGAAGATATACAAAGGACCATGATCTCCAAAATGGCTGAATATATATAATAGATCAAGATCTCCATAGTGGCTGGAAATGTCTAACATACACTGGAATCAAGTCACAAGAGCTGAAATCTCATGAACACTGGCACGATCAAGGAGGTAGCATATAAGAGATGCCACCAATCTAGAAAGTCTTCTACACAAATCACTACGAGTACATGTCCTACTATGCGAATAGAGGTGTCGAGGTCAAACATAGTAGTCCATCATTTGATTACCGGTCATTAATGTATACCCTTAACAGACGCAAGACCACCCACCAATGATGAAAATGGGAATCAAGGTACTAGAGTGCAAACTAACAAGTGTGAATAGATGTGTTGAGGTCGAACACTTGAGAGGATCCATCGATTAGGGGACATTGATGTATTCCCAAGAAACTGTCGATGGCGAGAGAACCTACCACTGATGACTGCAAGTCTCAAGGCACTCAAAATGACTCTAGATTCCAATCCCAGAATAAATGATCTGAAGTTGATGCGATGAAATCCGCTGGAAGGAGGGCATTAAGGCATCCCCCATCATCCAACATGAGGTACTCAGCAAAGCTGTATAATGTGGAAGGACTCGATCATAGGTGCACGAACCAGTAACTGTACCAGGAATGGCCGACATGCAAAGTCAAGATAACTGAGGAATGGTCGACTCAGGTTTCAACTTCCTTTGAACAAGAGCATAACGACGTATGGTGACTGAATGAAGGCAGCATAGACTCGATATACAAACTAGGATATCTCTGCGACACAGAAGGCATCATCAGAGGCTCCATGGGGACTGGAAGCTTAACTAGTCGATGGAGATAAACTCAGATAAATGAGTACAACTCCTAAAGTCCAACTATAACCCAACCAATGGATGTGATATACAGTTCTCTGTTCAAAGGCGACACGAATCGACAGCTGCCAAAGATAACATCTTTCCTTGTCCGGCTTTTTTGTTTTTTGATTTTTTTTTGGACTTTTTCAATTATTTGAAAATCTTGAAAAAAGAATAAACTAGCTTTATAGTTACAAAGTAGGAGGAGATGAGTGTCGTAAGGGAAAACAAACTAGTTCCAAGCAGTGGAACATACCTATGCTCAATGCAAGGATACATGTGTAGGATATCGACACTCGAGGGGAAATCCCCTCTCGGTAAAAAGGGAATCAAGTTGAGAAGGATATAAAAAATGGCTTTGCATGGCTAGACATGAGACAAGCTCGGGCTATATGGATGAAATGCAATGTCAGGAGAGCCGGCATAAAGCTCAATAAGGCAGGCAAAGCTCATGATAATGCATTCACAACTTGACATGAGGGATTCCTGAGGGAAATAGGCCAGCATAAGATCAAGAGGAGTATGAGGCTCTTACGAAATGTCATGGCAATACTATACAATAGACTCCCGGACCTAAGAGAGGACTCATAGCATGGGCACCAAATGCAAAGAGGAGCTAACTAGGACACCCATGTATAGGAAAGCTCTACCATTCACATAGTACCACTTCTAACAGCAGCATGAAGGTTCCGTGATACCATGGAATGGGTTCGTACCTAAGGTTAATATGGAACGGTCATAAGGCAATGCATAAGTGCAAGCGGATGTGATATCCTAACCTATATGCCAGTTCAGACATAATACCTGTGATAGGCATGAACGGGTCGAAACCTCGGAGAGAGTGTACAAAACTGGACCCTACATGGTAACCATATTAGTCCAAAACAACCCAAAATACTCAATAAATAATCCAAACTATAGGATATAGGGAGGAATGATCATGATAACAGCACCCAAAGGAAACAATGCGGTGAACGATGAGATATAAAAAGGAAACTAAGGTGTAGACCCAATGTTCACGCATCCACCACCACCCCTGTGAGGGTGACCACTAGTGTAAAGACCGAGCAAAGGGAATAAAAATCCTCCACAAATGGAGTAGAGGATGGACTATGACCATTCCCAAATCTATGAGCAGGGTAAGGGGCTATGATGCCCTCAAGTCTAACACCAGGGTCCGTACTAGGACCAAGACGGGTGATAGGATACCAGGCATCATGAAAATAAAAGGACCTGAACTCAAGAGAGCATAAATATACTCAAGTAACCATGATCCCAAAGGCCAACTAGCGCACAAAGAGCACACTCCTAATAAAATCTACATCCAAAATACAAGCAAACCAAGGGGATGATATGTGAGCTCCCAAATGCAGCAGGTATGTCTCGCTTAGGAGAGGCTCGAAAATCCCATACACTACAATCGGAGGTACGTAACGAATTATAGTGGCCCTCAGCTTCAACGCATATAGCGACTGTGCTGTCTGACCTCTACCTGGTCGGGACACCTGCAGAATAACTTCTACAAGTACCCCCTCGATATCCTAGGTAAGGAAACTAAGGTCACCTCAATATAATCAATGCTCAGGTGGACATTCATAGGCAGGATTGACCGTATGGGCAGGGTAGCAAAGCCCAAAACTCGTGAAAGAGCCCCCAGATACGAATACAATCCTGGAAATATATCCGGTGCTACTCATTTATGACTAGGGGTCATCCCAATCAATAACTGCTCACATTGCCTCATGCTTAACTCCCTTTTGAGAGGAGGATCCTGAGAACACTGGTTATACCAAGGATTTCACACACTCACCTGGACAGACACCTAGATGTTGTTGTTTAGTGATCTTGGAGAATTTACTTACAATGAACTATTCCAAGATCCTAAAACCTAAGCTTGGTGGTGCACCCTAGAAAAGAAAAGAGTGTAATTCATTTTATTTAGCATTGATTTTAGTTGGCTGTAATTACTCAAAGGGAAATGGCCGTGCAACTAGTGATATGAAGACTTAGCAGTGAAATAAAAGTGCACACCATAACAAACAATGCTAAGTGCAATCTTTGTCAAATGAAAAATAGGGTATGCCACTACATGGGATGCATAAATATATATTCCTTTCCGAATGTTAATGCAATCCTTCCTATATGAAAGCCTAAACACAACTCTCATCCAAGCAATCCAATGCAAGTACCTCCTCAAATCCATATCTAAGATGCAACTAAGAGTGCAACTACTTTGTATTTTTCAATATAAAAGAATGAAAAATGCAATAAAAGTCATCTAAAACTCTCAGTCTCTGCAGCAAGTATAAAATACAAGCCCAGCAAGACACCAAGACAAAAAGAGTAATGCACTAATGGAAAAACAAAAAGGAAAAATGACTAAAACTATTTTCAAAGAAAAATCAATGAAAAAGCGGTCTCCGGTCACAAAATAAGCATCCAACAAACAACATCATACCCAAGGAAGACCTAACCACACTCATAACCCACCCAGCAACTTCCCATAACATCAAACTCACCAAAAGGGAGGATGTATGCGACTGTTTAAAGAACAACTGCGTATATACGTGACTTTTGGCCAAAAACCCGCGTATATAGAGAAGGCAGTGGTAAAAAGCAGGCCAAGGATCAAACAAATAAAGGGGAGTGTCAATGGATGAACATACTATAAAATGAAACCCAGAAACAAGGAGAAAGAAAGAGCAAGTCAATAATATCAAGCCCATTGTACCGATAAAAACCCCCAAAGGCAAAATGACTAGGAACTCCCCAACGAAGTCGCCAATTCTATTACAGAGAGAAATTCCTATGGCTTGGGGTACCACAATAGACAGCTTAACTCCAGAAATCAATCCTTTCCAATATGCAATAGAAATAAAATGTCTAACACTAAAGGATCAGACCTCGTACCTTATTCCGGACGGTTGAAGTAGATCCTCGTTGAGCTGTCCAATCTTTAGTTTGAATTGCTATATTACTTCCTCAACAACAAGTAAACAATACAAGCATTCTATATATCATGGTGTTAGATCTATTCTAGCATATATAATCAATAATGTAAAAGCATTTGACATAATCCCATGGATAAAATATTCATTCAAATACACATAATTGGACAGGAAAAGATATTTCTATTAATATAAATTAGAGATTACAAGATACAACCTTTGATAGCACGTCTGCAAATCGGAGAAACTGAATCCCCCACTTGGGCCTCCACCACTTCAATCCTCCATCTCTCGATAGCAAGCTCACAAGCAAAAGGCAAGCTTGGGAAGAACACAAAAGTGCTCCAAGGGACAAAGGGATGCAGACTCAAGCATAAGTTTCGGCAACAATGGACTATAGTTTTGTTGCTCTCAATTCTCTCTTATGCCTTCAATGTACCAAGGGGTTTCTTATATAGCTTTTCAAAGGAGTACTGAAAGGTCGAATCCGAGCGATCTCAAGGCATATGGAAGGCCGGGAGTCAAATGAGTCGGATCCATGTCAAGGAAAACTCCAAAAGGATTTGGATTATGCACACATCCCGATGTACGCGATTTTAGTGGTCAAACCCACGTATGTACGCGCTTATAAGGTTAAAATTCGTGTATAGCATTTTTCATGTGTTTTTAGGGATGATCAAGGAAACATCAAAGGACAACAAGTGGTCCATAGGGTCTAAGGAGTCTGCAGCAAGACAAGGGAAGGCCATACAAAGTGTGATTCACCTAGAGTGGTGAAATCCACTATAACAACTTCTCTCTAGCATGAACGATATTTAGAGGTGGCAAACATGATCCTTCCTTATTGCAGCAAGCGATAGATGTAGAACAAAGGAGAGCGTAGTGACACATCTTCTAGAGTGTGGGTTGAATGCAATAATCCAGCGCATGGATGGTTGACATGGTGGAAAGTAAAGGAGAATGGAGGTTGGTGAACAATCTAGAACATGGCTTCATCACCCAGAAACGTGGATAACAGTTCATTGGAAGCTGGTTCATGTTTTAAATGCCCAAAATTAATTCTCAGCAGCACATAGTGTGATAGGCGATCTCGACGGAGTGTTGAATGGAAGGTTGGGACGTGAGCTAGATATGATGGGCATCGACCTAGTGTGAATGAAGTGTCTATCTGCTAGCGTGCTTCAGGACTAGAGTGTACAACAACACATCTCAACATCTGGCAAACCACCAATGATTTTCACGCAATGGGATGAATGACGAGCTGGACGTCGAGCTAGATATGATGTGCAAAAAGCAGGATGAATGCATTTTGCATATTAACTTGGCCCAAAAGGATTATAAAACCTATAAACAATTATACAAACTAATTAATACATCAAATATGCATCAAAAATGTTATTTTTAATTAATAAAACCATAAAAAATTATAATAATAAAATAATTTTATATAAACCTTAAAAATACTCATACCTGAAGTTGAATAATAATTTGCATGACATAAAACATACAAAAGATGATAAAATATGTATTTAAATGAATAATTTATTTTCCAAAAATGATAACAAATCGAGGATCAACAACCACCCATCAAGAATCTGTGTGGCTTAGGAAGCTACTTGCTGGGTTGTTTAGGTAGAATATTGATATTATGGCCATTTTCTCTTATAATCAAAGTTGCATTAATATCTAATAAAACCCTATGTTTTATTACAAGTTGAAACAGATTGAGATGAAGTATTAGTTCATCAGAGACATCATCCATAGAGGTTCCATAAGACTTTAGTAGATTTCTATTGATGAGAAAATTGCAGATATGTTGACTACTCCTCTGTCCTTAATGAAGTATAGGTACTTCTGAGACACGATTGGCATGGAAGAGAATGCCTCCCTTGTTGGGAGGGAGTGTTAAATTTACAACATCATAAATCATTCTCCAAGACAATATTGTGTGTTAGGATTGGGCCTCACGTGTTAAGGTAGTGCCTTCGAGAGCCTGAGTTGGACTAAAGAAACTTGGAGAAGATTCTTGAGTTGGAATCAAGAATGAAGAAGCCTTATTTGTGAAGGTTAACCGTCATGTTTTGAGTTTAATGCTTTGATATGTCAAAGCGATGATGTTGTACAGTATTGTTGGACAAGACTATGGATCTTTGTGTCAAGTCAGATCCTCATGTGTTGAGGTGGACCTCATGTGTATAGGTAATTCTTTGCATGTCAAAGCATGGATTTTGTGTGATGCTTTACTAACCATGGTCACGCAAGATATATAAGCTACTAAGTATCCTCTAGAGATCGACCACCTCTATAGTAAATTACTTTAGAATGATAGTAAAATAATAGTATCACATCATTGGACAAATCTCCTTAGTATAATTGATATGATATTAGATAAATAAAGTTAGCACATATGGACCATGTAGATAATAGGAGAGATAAATATACAAATGCATTAAGAATAGAAATTATTTGAATTTCTCATGATAAATACTTTAGTGAATTAATGAGAACTCAAATTGTTAAAATCCAAGCAAATATTAACAAAGGAATACTTGATTTAATTAAGGAGAACTCAAGTATATCACTTCAATGATGCAATCAAGAAGGATTTCAATTAAAATAAGTTAACTAAGTGTCAATAAAGAAGAATGAGTTAACTAAAGTTATTTTCATGATGACAATTTAGTTAAACTAAAATACAACACTTAAGTTGTGACACTTGAGTTAAACTAAAAGACAACACAAAAGTTCAATATTTGAGTTATGACACTTGCATAATGACACTTGAGTTAACATCCTAACTAAGTCGTCTAACTTGAAGTTGTATAGAGAGTTCATAATGGGGTCAAAAAATAAATAAATGATCCATGTTACATTCAAAATAAATGTGCTTATTTAATGTTTGATGAGACCAAGTAAAAAGTGTGAATTCGTGTGAGGACTTTGTGCATCGGTATAGAAAATTCTATTTGACTTGTGCGTTGTGTGCATTGATGCAAAAACTAGAAATTAAATTATGTGTTGGGAATATAGTTACTCTTATATTCTCTCTTTCTTAGTGATTTCACTTGGGAAGCTTGGTACATCTCTCTTCTATTGCACCTGGGGTGCCAAATGTAATCTATAATTGTAAAAGACATTCTCTTCTTTCTATTATTGTGCTATGGATATTTACTAGGTTTTTTCTCCCTCATTATTTTGAGGGTTTTACCCAAGGTACATACAATGTTATTTGTGAATTATTCTATGTACAATTGTTTAAATGATTTTTAAGTACTTAGTAATTCCACATTTAAATATTAAAAGATCAAATCTCAACAAAAATTTGGTCTGATGCTTTCTGCATTCCCTTGTATTCACATGATTTAAACTAGGATGCACGTATATTGACCATATGAACATGAAATATATTTGGATCCTTTCTATTGGATGCATGTGAAGAATATTATTAGATTCTTTTTCCTTTTTCTAGGTGTTTAGCCTTGAATGCTTGCATTATATTACTTATGTATTTTTTTAGGTGCTACTTCTTATGTATCCATATCTTTACTACTCATGCTACCTTATTATGTTGTAGCTGTTGGATTCATCTATAAAGATGTGGGTGCGAGGGATGGGGGAGTTTAATCAATATATAACATATTTTTAACTTTTGATTTTTATTTCCCATCCACATTAACTTACAAAAAAATAAATCATCACATTAATGCACAAGAGACACAAATATTTAAAATGGAAACTTTAAAGAAAACCATGGAAGAATGTTCATTTAATAATAATGATTACAGTTATTCTCTAGAATCTACTATAAGGAGGAATTAACCACTTGGATTCTTCAGTACCGATTGAAAGGAAGCTCCAACTCCTTGGACTTCAACACTCACTGAAAGGAAGCACCAACTCCCTAGTATCTTCAACAACAACTGAAAGAAGCACCAATTCCTTGGTTTTTTTAGCACCAACTAAAATGGATATTCACCTCCCTACCTTGCACTACCCTACCACCCTTGAATAGATATGATTTTGATTTTTTGGTAATATCTTCAATCTACTTATACCTTAACTTGACCTTCTCATGAATTCCTCCTTTATTAGATTTTCTTGTTGCTTCTATCTTCAATGAGATTGCTTATGCAATATTCCTTTATCATATCTCCTTGATTCTTCTATAATCATTAGGAATTCTTGTGACTTATCCCATTATTATATCTACATGTTGTTTCCATATTCACCTCACCTACTTGTGACTTCTTCCTTATGAGATATGCATGCTTCTAGAACCCAATTTCAAATCTTCAAGTCACCTCTTGATTGATCTTTGATCACCACTCCTTAATATTTTGTAGAGACATTTGCTTCTTGAGTGATTCTTATATACAATTATATAACATTTTTGACTCACACACTCATTTGTCACTAATGTTGTAATTTTTATTTATATTGAGAGGGGAAGGGGTTAGTTAGTATAAGCGCAGATTACACATTTTTTTACTTAAAATTATACTTCAAATTTCTTCTTCCAAAAATAGTGAATGACACAATTGCATAAAGAATATGTAGAGTATATATATATAAGATGATTACATAGATAGGAGACACTGATATACAAATGTGAGAACCAACTCATTGGGACACCAATTCCAAATCAAAGCGCGAACTTGTTGATTATAGGGGCCAATCTGTAAGGAATTCAATCTTTTGTGAAAGCACCAAATTGTTGAATTCAAGAACCAAACTGAATTGATATCAGTCCTTTTGCACAAGAAACCACTTGCAAGGTTTAGGCACCAACCTGAATGGAGACTGCACTATCATATTTTTTTTATTTAGAACCAACTGAAAGGCAACTACAAATCCCTGTTCTTATTCTGTAGTGCCAACTGGAAGGAGATTCAACATCATGTCCTTGACCCTTCCTACCACCCTAAAAAGAATGTATTGTAACAAAGATGTAACTTATGTGGTATGTGATATACATCTTAATATCAACACTTTTCACCTTCTGTGATCTTTGATATGTACCTTAAAATGAACAGTTTGCACCTTCTATGCTCTACCATCTACATCTTCTGCGTTTTGGAATATCAATCCTTTGACACTTTTGCGATATATTATTTGCATCTTCTACCATCTACAATATCAATCCTTTTTCACTTCTGCAATCTACAATCTACGTTTTCTATATTATTCAATATCAATCCTTTGTCACTTTTGTGATCTATGACTTTAACTATATATCTTATTTGCACAACTCAATACTAGGTACCCTCCATATTTGCGCACTATCAATTCTTCTTCTTCTTTGATTTTGTGACATCAAATCTCCACTGTATAAAATTCTTCTAGATCAATGAGCCATTGAAACCCCATATTTAGAATCTCTTCAAATCAAAATCTCACCTCTTATTCATCTTCAAGATGACATCAACATTCCCATCTCTTGCTTATTTATACTATTCTTGCTCAAGTGATGTGTCCACAAGTTGAGATTCCTTTGAGTTGGTGACCCATGTACTTCCTTCTTGTTCAAGCTAACTAAATCATTCTATCTTTCGTTGGCATACATATTTTGATAATTCAACATTGTGGGGTTTTGTGCACTTAAGTCCAATGAATTGGTGGTATCTGGGCATATGAGTTCGACATCTTGGTCATATTTTTGCACTTCCAAAACCTACACACACATTCTCTATTTACTTCTCTTATATAGAGAGTCATCAGCTAATGGATCTTCCACATCGATAAGACTTGCATACACTTTTATATATTTCTTCAAACTGACTTCAATTCTTCATGCATATTTATTTATATCAACATACTTCTTATTTGACATCAACATCCATCTTGTTTGTTTGACACCAATGACAACACCAAATTTCAACGATCTACCCCTTTGGCATTGATGTCATCACAAACTAAAACTAAGCTCCCCCTGAATATGAGCTCTTCTTTTGTGTACAACATGGTCCCCCTCTGTTCATGCTATTTAATCCTTAATTTTGTATTTGAAAAAAATTCTCCTCCTTAGCATTCAACATTTCTACCCATTTGACATCAATGGAAAATTGATTTTCCTCCTTAGTATTAGACTCCTCCTAGCTTCATGCTTCTTAATTCATCTTCTTGTCACTACTACTACGCCAGTTATTCTGACATGTCACATATAATTATTCTTGCATCACTTATCGACTTCAAATCAATTCTTTTTGTCGCTTATTGACTACCTCTTCATTAATGCAATTTCACACATCTTGTCACATCCTTCAAAAGAGAAAATTCCTTTATGCATATCATTATATTCTCTAACGGTCGCACAAATCTCCATCTGACACCTTGCTTTGTAATAATTGGATGTGATTGATAATTTGTGCAACATTATGTGACTTCTTGTTGCCGTACTCCAGCTTTTAAGATGATATTAATCCAATGATATAGAGCAAATAGTTCGATCACTTCCTCTTGTCCTTTCATATCTTCCATGAATGTACAAATTTAAGATGATTTCCCATCTAAAATTTTACCAAATTAAACAACTCCATTTTGAATTTTGTCACGTTCCTCCAATTTTTGGTCAAGGAAAAAAATTATGCTATCGGTTTTGTCATCCAACAAACTAATTGTTAAGCTCAAAGATGTCTGAACATAAGTAGAGTGGATATTCTATAGGATATCTCTTCACAATCTTCTAAACGTAAAGGAAAAAATTTGTTAAGATTAAGCAGGACCTTGAGAATTGGGAATCAAATTTCAAGGAATTTGATCTGAAAGAGTGTTTCACATAGGTTCAAGGGAACCAGAGACATACTAGAGATATTTCTCCTTTGAAAAGTTGTGTTGATCATATGGAAGAACAATGACAATCCACCATGGAACTTTCAAATCAGGCTCAACCTTGTAGAGAAGATGTGGTTTCCTGATACTGAATTGCATATTTCATTCTTAGGTGCTATTAATACTGAATTGTGGCTTTCGTTTCCAGGTTCTAATCCGTAGCTACTAAAGGTTTCAATTTTGTAAATGTATAAGAATTTTGTTTTTTTTCTTCTTTCTCCTAACTTATGTGATAGAGGTTTTATCAATAATATGTACCTTTTTGTCTTTTGTAATGATAACTCCATCATAATACCAATTCTGATTATGCAAATGTGTTGTATCTCTACACAATGATTAGTATTATGTAATGATGCATTCATACAATAAAAATTTGTTTGTGCATGAACATTTGTCCATCAATACTTGTATAATAGGAACTTGAATATGTGGCACATCCTGAAATCAATATATTTTGTGTGATAGTTTCTCAAATGTGTTGTGGATGCAATGTATATTATTACTTTTCTTGAATTCCTAATGACATGTTGAATTCAAGAATGTTCCTCACAACTTCAGAGATCAACAACAAGGGAGGAATTCTATTTCTCCATGAGGAATACTTGGATTGTTTATTTTAGTTGCACATGTCTGTAAAACTTTCTTTATGCATTTTTTATGTGTGCACATTCATTTTTATACTATCTAAGATTCCTTTCCTTTTCCCTCCATATTTTTCTATCGATGTTGTATGAAACATTTTGTTCTAGTTGTTTCATTGTTCTTAGACAATATTGAGCCTTATGCCCAAAATCATCATAAGCATAGCATATCATTGTATGAAAATATTTTGTAATATGGCTAGGATAATTACACCTTGAACACTTCAATGTATTGACCCTTCTTTTACTAGTATGACAGAAAATATTGTAATTATTGAAAGAACTATCATATACGGTGGGGGGACTTTATTTTTAAACTTCATCTAACTTATATATGAAATACATTTGTTGTAAAATATATTTTTAGCTATCTTATCATAGCCAAGCCCTGACTTGTTGTTGGGGCTCGGACCTTGAAGGTCCTTAATTTTGGCAACTCTGTGGTTTTGGTGCGAAGCTTGTAAGCGGAGTTGCGGTCCAAAATAGTCTTAGGGGCTTCGGGGTTGGGTCGAAGCCCCTCCTTTTGTAAATGTCCCCTGGTTTTTGGGTACCCATGGTATTGTAATAGTGCACTTGTATAAATAGGCACTTATGTAAAGGAGTCAAAAAAATCTTTGTGTTATGATGATGATGTGATGCGAAGAAGCTATGGTCTATTTTTGGGTTTAAGGTTAAGTCCCAACTGAGTGCGTGGACGACCTCTACAGCTGAGTGCGCAAAGGGTTTTAGAAGAAAGGTTCTACAGCTGAGTGCACAGATAGAAACTGCATTGTTTTGTAAATTGTTGAATATAAACACAGTTCTGTGGACGTAGCCCCTACACTGGGGGTGAACCACGTATATCTTGTGTTGTGGTGGTTCTTTTTATTTTGTTCATGTTGTGTTTTTATGCATTTGATAAGTGGATGAATGATAAAGTAAGATAAATTGCTAAGTAGTTCGCTGTGAATTCCCAGTTAAGGGTTAAGCAAGAAACTATCTTTTTATCTAAACTGCGAAGCTATTTAAGTGAATGTCGAAGCTCTGTATTGCATAATTCTTCTTTGTTAAGGATAAAGGTATAGTAATATCCCTCTTTCACCCGCAGAAACCTGATTCTGGGGCACCCCATAGCTGTTTCGGGTGAGACTGCAACCTATTCACAGGTTGTTACCAAAAGGGCCAACACTGTGGGTCTGTTTGTTGGTGCGAAGATAAAAGCATAAGAACCTGGGTCTGCCCCATCTGCCCAACAAATTGGTTTCATTGCCGGTTGAACCAGTATCTGCTTCAAGAGGGATCTACATCGTACCTGGAGGGATATGTTTTGGAGGCCCTTAGTAAAATAAATCAGTGACTGGGTTGAAGATACTTATCTGAAATTTGCTAAACAAGAGAATAAGGACCCTCGTCGTAGCTCAGACGACTTCTTGCAAAGGTACGTTTTTACTGATATTTATGAAATTTTCTTTGCTGGTATCCACATAGAATTGCACCAGTGGTTATCCAGGTTGACAGAAAGAAAGACAAACTTCAAAGAAAATCAGTCTCCTGACTGGACCCCAGAAAGAATCAAGCTATTGAAAAGTGTGAACAACACGGCCTTAAGAGCTGTTGACTTCTGGATAACGCGAACCCTTGAAGCATTTGTGACGGAGTTCGCCATCGACACACATACTTCTTTCAGTGAAGCAGAAAGGCAGTTTTTCAAAGGACCAAGGGGTAAGCACCTGAATTCATTAAGTTTGACAATTAAAATGCTCTTGGCTGAGAAAGGCATATTGCTTATCCAATCAGATTGCTAGATTTATTGCTACTAACCTATGTTTTGATTATACCTCATTAAGTCCAGAAAAATCTAAATCTGAAGAAACCCCTTTTGTTGGAAACCCTCCTATAACTCCGCAGTGAAGATCTGTTATCCCTGAGAACCCTTCGTAGTCTAAAAGTAACCCTATCCCGAGTATTCCTATCGCAGGTCAGTCTACCTCAGTAAGTTCCCCTCCTCCTGTTACCAGTATTCCTCCTCCTCCTCCCCCTCCTCCTCCCCCCCGATTCACTATGGCCCATGTGAATGATGATATCAAGCTCCCAATCTTTAAAGGAACTAGATCAAAGGATCCAGAGTAGTTTTGGTTCTTATGCGAAGCTATTTGGACTGCTAAGAATATTATGGAACAAAATAAACGAAGAGCGCAGCTGGTCACCTCTTTCATAGACTGAGCTTTGACCTGGTTTATGAAGTTTTCTAGTACTCAGAACTATACCTTGGATGATATTAAAAAAGAAATGATCAAAGAATTCAAGAATCCTAAATCAGAGTCACAGTGTATAACTGAACTGAAAGAAATTCAGCATAAGCGAGGTGAATCAGTGTGGGACTTTGATCAGAGGTTCAAGGTTCTGTTGGATCAAGTTAGTTTCACTATTGGACCATAAAAGCATAAAGAATGGTTCATTGCAGCACTATTGCCTCATATCAGGACTCCACTTATGCAATAGAAGGTTACTGATCAGCAAGAGGCGTTGGAAATTTCTATGAAACTTGAAACAACTCCTATTGGAGATAATTCCAGAATAGCCCAGATATAGGCACAATTAGTAGAAATGGCTTTGGAGCTTCGCGACATGAAAAAAGGGAAATCTATTCGAGAATAGGTTTGGTGTACACAATGTAAGACAGAAGGTCATGACAAAGAACAGTGTCCTGTATTACGAAATTATTTGAATACTGGTGCACCAAACCCGTTTAACCCTAATGTCCTATATTGTGAGATCTGTAGAACAACTTGCCAGCATCGACCTGAAGATTTCTATCTACTGCAAAGATATGTTCAAGTACCTAAGAATCCCTACTGCAAGTTCTGTAAGTCAGTTGGATACAACGAAGACAAATGTCGCATCTTTGACCTCATGAGAGAGCGAACCTATGATGCTTATAGGGTACAAACCGATGCACAAGGAAATGATGGATATGGTTACCGTGGTGGTACACCAGGTCGAGGTAATTTCAGAGGTCGTGGTCATGGTGGTATTCCTAGAAGAGGACGGGGCTAGATTATTTGCTACAACTGTAATCAGGCAGGACATGTAGCTAGAGAATGTCAAAACCCAACTACAACATGTTGATATTGCAGAGCAGTATATCATGTGATTGAGCAATGCCCACCGTTGATAGCCAAGATACAAGAAAGAAATGGCACTCCTACTCAGAATGTTCAGATGATTGTTGTAGAGAAAAGACCTATCCCAGCAATTAACATTGTTACAAGGAGTGGAACTACGACACAGGTGCAGAATAAGGGGAAACAGCCTAACAAGGCTTGGTTCCGTAAGACCCCAGAGAAAATTCCAGCCTTCGATGTTGGAAGAGAAAAAGGAACATTTATGGAAGCTAAAAAATACTTTGCTGATCCGAGAACATCAGTCGCAACTACACAACAGCATCAACAGTAGTTACAGTTTCAAGAAGCTTCGTCGGATCAAGGAAATACACTGACATCATTTTTACAGAGTTGTATGAAGCTATTAAGAAATCAGAATGCTTTGAACGAGTTACAAAAATTTATTGAGTCTTGCAAACCTCAGCGAAGCTCTGATAAAGGAAAAACTGTTAATAGAGTTAGAAGAACTGGAAGAGAAATGAGATTGCATGCTCAGATAGGATATTATGACATGACTGATATCATTTTAGACCTGGGATTAGAAGTTAATGTCCTAACTAAGCAGACATGGGAGCAAATGGGAAAACCTACGCTTGAATGGTCCCCTATACAGTTGAGATTATCCAATCAACAGAAGATTGTGCCCTTGGGAAGATTCCCTAGTATACCAGTGGATATTGATGGAGTCAGTACCTTAGCATATTTTGAAGTCATTGAAATAATTGATGATAGAAACCCCTATCTAGAATTGCTAGGAATTGAATGGGCACTAGACAATTATGTAGTAATCAACCTTAAGAATAGACAGATGACTTTTGAAGGAAAAGGCTTGAGATTCATAGTACCGTTGGACCCTTCTTAAGGAGAAAGGTATACAGAGCCAGTCAGAGATGAAGATGAGGATGTTTTGTATCATATTTACAACATCACAGCTAAAGAAGAAGACTATGTTAACCCTACTGCTGAAGGTATAATGGATTGGCAGTGTGATAGTTCTTGCATGACTGATTCAGACGAAGGCGTAGAGAATTGGCAGAATCGACTTTATGAGCTACATGGACATTGATGTGCAAGAATTACTAAGTCTATCAGATGGGTTGGCTCATAGACAAGAATCTTACCTACTTTTGATGGCTTGATAGACCCAGAAGATTTTATTGTACAATTCTTGGAGCAAGTACCAAATCCACAGAAAATGGAGACTCTAGATTCAGTATTCAAAGCCACAGCTACCAGATGGTGGAATGGTCATAAAAAGTATATTCATAGTTGGAGAGCTTGTCAAAAGTTTCTTCGCCTGAGATTCATGGATCAACCTCAGGAGGTACGAAGTAGATTTAATGGTAAGACTATACCTTAGGAACATTTGGAGCAGTGTTATGAAGCATGGAAGCATGTACCTTGTGAAGAATGGGTACATAGGTTTGTAGAAACTTTGGAACCTATAGCGAAGAACTGGTATGCGGAGGTGGAGCTTCGCCATGTTACTGTAAGTTGGGTTAGCCTTGCTGATAGTTTTGTGCTCACATTTTCTCTTAATGAGGTTTTCCCTACTTTGGACGCAGCTATTAGGTTGATCCATACTAAGGTGTTTGACGATAAAGAAATAGCCGAGTACCAAACTGATTGGAAGGAACAAGAAGCTAATGCAGTAGAATGATATAACCTCGCCATTGATGAAGACGATGACCCTCGCAACATTAATATTCCCGAGTTAGAAGGACATTGCGAAGTACATGGACCAGCAATTGAATCACTTGAAGTAACTCAGCCCTTGAAAACAAGGAAAGTAAACATTGGATCAGAAGAAATGCCTAAGTACGCTACCATTGGAGATTATTGGGATGAAGAAATGGTGAGCAAAGTGACTGAACTCTTCCATGAGTATCAGGAATTATTTTCGATGAAGTTCTCAGAAATGAAAGGTATCCTTGGTGATATAGGAGTGATAAAAATACCTTTGAAAGCTGATGCAAAGCCTGTGAAGTAGCGCCCTTATAGGCTGAACCCTAAGTATAACGAAAAAGTCAGGATGGAGCTAGATAAGATGCTCGCTGCAGGAATCATTGAGCATGTCAAAGAGTCTGAATGGGTCAGCCCTATGGTGGTACAAGAAAATAAGAACAAGGGAGAAATTAGAATCTGTGTTGATCTGAGGAAACTGAATGATGCCTGTTTACATGATCCTTTTCCTACTCCCTTTATAGATAAAGTTTTAGACAATGTCGGAGGTTAAGAATTGTATTCTTTCACTGATGGATTTGCAGGTTACCATTAGATCATAATTGCTCCAGAGGATCGACATAAAACAACCTTCGCTACAGAAATGGGATCTTTTCAGTATACTATTATGCCCTTTGGATTGAAGAATGCACCTGCTATATTTTCCAGAGTAGTCATATCTGCATTTAAGGAATTTATTCATAAGTTCTTGGAAGTTTAATTTGATGATTGGACTATCTTTGGTTTATTGAAAGATCATATTGCCAGTTTAAGACTTATGCTAGAGAAGTGTAGACAACATCATATTTCATTGAACCTGAAGAAGTGTCTCTTTTGTGCACCTTTTGGAATTCTGCTAGGTCACATTGTATGCAAGCAAGGATTGATGGTCAATCCTGCAAAGATAGACATTATTGTGAACTTGCCACCTCCAAAGTATGTTAAGCAACTTCGCACTACGCTTGGTCATACTGGATATTATAGGAAATTCATTAAAGGATATGCTCAGATTACAGCCCCTATGGAAAAGAAATTGAAGAAAGATATTAAGTTTGAGTGGAAACCTGAATGTCAGGAAAGCTTGGATATTTTGAAAGAAAAGATGGTAACTGCCCCTATCTTAGTATTCCCTGACTGGAGTAAGGAGTTTCATGTTCATGTCGATGCATATTCCATTGCTTTAGGTATAGTATTGGCTCAGTCAGGTGATGGTAATATTGATCACCCTATTGCTTTTGCAAGTAGAAAATTGTCCACAACAGAAAAGAATTATGCTACGACAGAACGAGAAGGTCTAGCTATGGTTTATGCCTTGCAGAAATTTCAACATTATTTGTTAGGATCTCATTTTAAGATGTTCAGTGACCATTCTGCTTTGAAGTATTTGTTTAACAAGCCTGTGTTAGGTGGAAGGATATGAAGATGGCTGATTTTGTTTCAGGAGTATGACTTTGAGATCATAGTTAAGCCCGGAAGACTTAACCTAGGGCCTGACCACTTGTCGAGGCTCGAGTCAGGAGAAGAGCCCACTAGTTTGGACAAAGGTCTTCCTGATGCCCAGTTGTTTTCCATCCAGATGGTTGATGACTATTTCCAGGATATTGTTTAGTACTTGTCTACAGGTTTTTCACCCTCTAAGATTACAACACAGCAGAAGAAGCAGCGGGTGGTTAGAGAAGCTGAATTTACCTTGATAGCAAGACAGCTATATAAGATGGGACCAGATGAAATACTGCGTAGATGTGTCTTGGAGCATGAAAAGCCATTGATTTTGGCTGAGGCACATTCTGGAGCAGCAAGAGGTCATTATGCAGGAAAAGCTACAACACAGAAGATTCTGACAGCTGGATTGTGGTGGCCTATGATTCATAAGGATGCAAGAGAGTATTTCCATAGCTATGATATATGTCATAGGACAGGAAAACCATCCAGGAGAGATTATATGCCTCTGGTTCCACAGGTAACTTTACAAGAATTTGACAAGTGGGCTATTGATTTTGTTGGACCAATCCATCCCCCTACAAAGAAATCTGGAGCAAGATACATTATTACAGCAACTAATTACCTTACTCGTTGGGCCGAAGCTCAACCAGTCAAGGACTGTAGTGCCGCTACAGCTGCGAATTTTATATTTGATAATATCTTGTTGAGGTTTGGGTGTCCTAGAATTCTTATGAGTGATCAAGGATCACATTTTCTGAATAATACTATTGAAGCATTGAACGAAGAATTTCAAATATATCATCAGAAGAGTACCGCCTACCATCCTCAAGAAAATGGCACTGTCAAAGCCTTTAACAAGATTCTTGAGCATGCTCTGACGAAGGTTTGCAATGTTAACAGAAATGATTGGGATCTTAGAATTCTAGCAGTATTATGGGCTTATAGAAGCACTTGCAAGAAGTTGACAGGTCACACACCTTTTAGGCTAGTATATGGACAAGAAGCAGTTATGCCCATGGAGTACATTGTTCCTAGCCTCAGAATATCTTCCTTCACAGAGATGGATGATCCAGCCGTGTTGAATGAAAGGATGGCAAAGATGCTGGAACTAGAAGAAGACAGATTCATTGCAGGTTTCCAACAGCAAGTATAGAAAGCTAGAGAAAAAGCATGGCATGATAGACACATTAAGAAGAAGCATTTTCAGAATGGTGATCTTGTGCTCTTGTACGACAGTAAATTCATGAAGTTCCCAGGTAAGTTCAAGACACATTTGAAAGGACCATACATAGTTCAAAAAGTTACCGATGGTGGTGCAGTTCAGTTAGCTAAATTGAATGGAGAAATTTTTCCTTCCATGGTGAATGGAAGTAGATTAAAGAAGTATAGGGACGGGCCTGTACCCCCTGATCAGAAGTAATAGCAAGAAGAAGAGTCTAAGTACCAAGAACAGTTGAAATTGGGTACTAGACTATAATGAAGCTGTTCTCAGAGAGCTTCAGTAGATTGTTGCAAAATTTATATTGTGTCAAAGGTCCTTATTGTGATGAAGCCAAAGTTAGTGGTTGTGCCGAAGAAGAAACGTGTGTCGAAGATTAAAATTTGACCGTTGGAAAAAGCCATATTTGGCGGCGCCGGTATGTTAACTGCATTAACTGCCTGTAATGATGAGATTTTGGTCGAATCCACAGCCGTATTTGGGAAATCTAGCACCATTTGGACAAGATCTACTGTCGCTCGGTCAGATTTGGTGTCTTTAATGCACAGTTATGGCATATTTGGTTGTTGGATCCTATAAGAAGACACCCAGGCCTACAAATTTTGCATTATGCATTTTCTTGAGTTTCACAGTTGAGTCCATGTTAGCTGATCGCGCAGTCAAGCAATTGTTAAGCGATTTCAAAAAGAGGGGTCTGTAGAACTTTATGAGGAACCCACCTGCATCTGCACCTCGCGAAGAGACTTCCCCAGCGCCGAATCAACCGATGCAAACATGATCTAACAGAAATAAGTTTAAGGAAGAAGTTCTCTCTAAGTGGAACGAAGAAAGGCACAAACCATCAGGGAAGACATCAGAGGATCCTGTGATTCAGATGAATCCTCTTGGTTCGACAGAGCTCCCACTTGAATATTTCAAAGACTTTGGTGAGGATGAGAATGTTGCATCACAGTGTCCACCATATCTCCCGCCTGTTCGACAAGGAGTTAAGCCACCTCGGTGGACAGTCAAGTTCGCGTTACTCACCCCTTCTCTACGACAGGGTGTGAAGTTGGTCGAAACGATGACAGGAAGAGTAGATCGGCTCAAGTACGCAGACCACGATATGAATGATCATGAGAAGTTTCCGCAGTTCACACCTGGGAAATACTTGCACTCCTTCCATTATCTGGAGGTTGGAACGACGTTACTTGAAGTAAAATGGTGGGCTGCTGGCTTTTAGCAAGCTGGCTTGTTGAAGATGCTGAATGTCCCCCACTTTGGTCACGGCCCGCAGGTTATCGCGGTGGTTAAGCATTTATTGGCATTGGTGCATGATGGGCACCTATGGATAGGGAACCAGAGAATTGCTATTGATGGAGAGCTGATTTATAGGATTACAGGCTTGCCGAAGGAAGGGCCTGATCCTGGCATTGAATTTGTTGGAAAGAACGAAGATACAAATATGGCGCACCACATTAAGGACCACTTTGGTTTGACAAAAGGAAATTGAGGGTATCAAACATTGACTATTCGGCACCAGAACATTCGCTACGCCACAGAGATCCTAGCATGCAAATTAATGAGGAAGTGCAAACCTAATGAAGTACCTGCCTTGATTGTCAGTATTGCTATGAACTATACCAAAGGATACAGTTACAAATGGACAGAGTACCTTGCTAGAGAATTCCTTGTAGATGTCCACGATGCACAGGAGAAAGGTAGAGCCTTTCATTATTCATGGTTGTTAGTGCTTATTGCACTGGTAGGATGGAGAGAACCTACCGAGGCACATTTTGTTGATGTGCCTCCAGTGATGCCTAGCGCAGCAAGGTATGCATCTCTTTGGTTTTCACGGGATAAGGACTTGTAACAGATGATGAACTACGTGTTCGCTTGCTATTCACTGAATATTACAGTTGAGATCCTGAAAACACCGTGGCTCCGTAATGAGCTATTTTCTCAGTATACTGGATTGGCTAAATTCAAGGATGATATGCATAATGTCTTCATCCAGGCCCACGCAAATAACAAACATACATGGTGGAAGTTACCATACATGGTGAACTAGGAAGACATCCTCGCAGTAGTTCGGTAGTGGCCAGATGAATGGATGAAGGATGTAGGAACAAGGCCCGACATACCAGTCCCTCCAGTAACAGATGTGGGCGTAGGCCCTAGCCAGCCATAGCAGAATGACCCACTAGAAGAGAGCAAAGAACAATATGAGTCACAATAGAACGAAGGTGACCATGGTGGAGATGATGGAGCTGATGGAGAAGAAGAAGAGAAAAATGGTGAAGAAGAAGAAGAATCAGTCAAGACCATTTCAGACCCTAATCGCCCAAATAAGCACAAGTCCCCAAAAGTGGAGGAAGTTACTAAGCATCATCCCAGAAAGAAAACTAAGGCGTCGAAGGGCAAGAATATCGTCGAAGAGCTCGCTTTGATGATTGAAGAGCTTGATCAGGCTCTAACAAAGTCTACAGAGGTATTATCCAGCAAATGGTCAGAGTTTGAAGCTAAACATCTTGATGTGCTCACTGGTATAGCACAGCGAATTGCAGAACTTAAGGCATTATCAGAAAGAACAACAACTGGCGCTATAGAAAGCAGTACCCTAGTAGGCGCACAGCCAGATACTAGACAATGGCCAGCCAGAAACAACAGAGGACAAGTACCAAGTGCAGCTCTTATAATACCTGACGCAACATCTCGATCGTAGGTAAGCATGATAGTTGAGATAGATTACACTAAGTTTTCTATGCCGGAGCTACGTTTTTGTCAATTGGCACTCATGAAGGAGATCCGAGAACGAGACAGCTACACATACATGCAGTTAGAGAATACCATGAAGCAGAGTGAGAGCCTCGCAACGCAGTTGAAAGAAGCTAAATAGAAGAAGAGGGAAACAGAAAACAAGCAGGCCACACTAGCGCGAGTGTTGGATGAGGCGTGTTGAAGTCTCCCTGACTTCGACATGTAGGCTAAAGAAGAACCAGAGCAAAGAATAGTAAAGCTGAAAGACTATGCACAACAGTCTAGAAGCTAGATAGAGAAGATGAAAGCAGAACATGAGGCCCACATTGTGGAGCTTTAGCTTTGCCTCATTCCTGAGAGTCCACCAGAGGTCAGGGAATAGCGTCTCAGAGATATTCAGGCCTCAACAATGAAGATCTCAGATCTTGTGAGTAGTGCATCAAAGATTCTAGACGAAAGTGTCGAGGCCTGGACAAACTTGTAGGAAAACCCAGAAGTAGAAAAGTTGCAAGAAACCATCAAGCAGCGACAGACAGAGCTGGATGCAGTAAAAGTAGAAATTAAGACATTGCCTCCTATGCAGAAGATGCTTAAGGTAAAGCATAGTAATGAGCTCCAGCGAGAAATTGAGTTTTGTAGAAGAAAAGAAACACTGTTAGTGATATATTTGCAGCCCCTCATTAACGAAGCCTTGGAGTTGAGCACTGCTGTGGACAACCAGCTCAAAGTCTTGAAGGAGTATGATGCGTTTGCACAGGAAAAGGCCAACGAAGCATCTGTAGCAACATTGCAGGAGATAGTGGAGAAAGAGCAAGTAGCTGAAGATATCATGCGCAGCCTCAAAAAGCAGTTTACTATCTTTGCCAACAAGATTCTTGTACCTTAAAAGCAGCAGAATGTCCCAGGATGGGACACTGGTGAGTCTTAGGGGCCTGTTGGGGCTCGGACCTTGAAGGTCCTTAATTTTGGCAACTCCGCAGTTTTGGTGTGAAGCTTGTAAGTGGATTTGTGGTCCAAAATAGTCTTAGGGGCTTCGTGGTTGGGTCGAAGCCCCTCCTTTTGTAAATGTCCCTTGGTTTTTGGGTACCCATGGTTTAAGCCCATGGTATTGTAATTGTGCACTTGTATAAATAGGCATTTATGTAAAGGAGTCAAAAAAGATTTGTGTTATGATGATGATGTGATGCAAAGAAGCTAAGGTCTATTTTTGGGTTTAAGGTTAAGTCCCAGCTGAGTGTGTGGACGACCTCTACAGCTGAGTGCGCAGAGGGTTTTGGAAGAAAGGTTCTGCAGCTGAGTGCGCATATCGGAACTGCATTGTTTTGTAAATTGTTGAATATAAACACAGTTCTATGGACGTATCCCCTACACTGGGGGTGAACCACGTATATCTTGTGTTGTGGTGGTTCTTTTTATTTTGTTCCTGTTATGTTTTTATGCATTTGATAAGTGGATGAATGATAAAGTAAGATAAATTGCTAAGTAGTTCGCTGTGAATTCCCAGTTAAGGGTTAAGCAAGAAACTGTCTTTTTATCTAAACTGCGAAGCTATTTAAGTGAATGTCGAAGCTCTGTATTGCATAATTCTTCTTTGTTAAGGCTAAAGGTACAGTAATATCCCTCTTTCTCATACAGAAACCTGATTATGTGGCACCCCATAGCTGTTTCAGGTGAGACTGCAACCTGTTCGTAGGTTGTTGCCGAAAGGGCCAACACTATGGGTCTGTTTGTTGGTGCGAAGATAAAAGCATAAGAACCCGGGTCTGCCCCATCTGCCCAACACTTTTCTGCTGGTGATATCTGGATATTCAATATCTTGTCCAAGATTGATGTGATATTATTGAACTTGTTATTTTCTATGCCAAAATAAACCTTGTATTCTTTTGTATTTTTGCAATCCAATGATTCATCCGTGCAAAATCTTTGATTTTTAGAAGACTGGTTTTATCTTCTTACTTCAATCACTTCACTCTTGAAGTCAGAAATATCCTTATCTTTTTGTGCAAGATGTTCTGTTAGCAGCGCATTTATCTTTCATGTTTCTTCCAAAGATTCTTTCAGCACTGAATTTATTTCTTCAAGGATTTTTACTTTATTTAATTCACATTCCAACTATTTTTCAAGCTCATTTTCCTTCTTACTCATCTTTTTCTCCAATGCTTCTTGAAAATATCTTTACTCCTTGACATGTTCTTCATATTTTAATAGTTGTTCATTTAAGTATTTGTTCTTATTTCTTAACTTCTTCAGTTCTTCCAAAGCAGTAATTAGTTCACCTTCTAGGTCAACTTATTTGATTTCTTCTTCACTTATACTCATATAAAGTACACTACCTAATCCAAATTATGCATTAGATTTTGAAGGTGAGGTATAGATACCATTGTAAAAATACTTACTCAATGTTTTTGGTTGGCCCTCACGAGTCTTCTCTTTTGATGATGCTTCCTTGATGAAATAAAAACAATTATCTTTTTCTAAATTTCCCTATTCTACAAATGTCATAAAATGTAATTATCTTGAGTTATGTCTTCCTTGGAGTATAAGATATTTATCTGTTTAATAAGTTTCATCTTGTTTTCACACCTGTCTTATTGGTGTGTCATCCTTTGTTCTTTGTGATTGACAACATATTCACTATCGTTGTCTCCAATTTCTTTGTAAGGAAATTTTGAAGCAAAGTTACCTACTCCTCCACAAGAAAAACATTTGAAGGGTAACTTGCCTTTGTATTTTCCATGCCCCCTTTTTAATTTCTTCACAAATTTGGCCTCCTCTTTTTCTGATCCATCCAAAGCATTATTGTTGTGTTTGTTCCCAATGCATTATTCTTCCTCGTGGAATTCAATGTTTCTTCTTTCCTAGAGGGATTCTCCTGTTCAGTCCTCATCTCATATGCTACAAGAATCCAATGAAGCTCATCCTTTCTTAACTTGTCCAAATCAATTATGTCTTCTAAGACTGGTACTTTGGAGTCAAATCTATATGGAAAATTTCCTAGTAACTTTTGGACTAATGCTTCCTCAACAATTTTCACCACAAGACCTTTGATGGTGTTAAAATTTTCATCAACTCAGAAAAGATATGATGTTATGTTTTGTTCTTCTCTAATGTTCATGGATTCAAACTGCTACGAATAGGTTTGCAATTTTTCCTTCTTTACTTTTTCATCTCCTTCAAAGATGTTATTGAGTTCATCCCACATATCTTTGGTTGATGTACACTGCATCACCTTAGTAAACTCAGAATCTGTTAGACCCCATAATATTGCATTCTTGTCCCTTACATTATTTTCATATTGTCTTCTATGAGCTACATCCATTGGTGTAGTTTTGGTAGCTTCAAAACCATTTTCTAGTAACTATAAAGCATCCACTCCAAGAGATTGCAAATACACTTCCATCCTTATTTTCCAAAAGGTATAGTTCAACCCATCAAATCTTGGTTCTTTGTTAGTAGAAAGGCCTTCTTACCTATTGATATATGCATAAAGATATATCTTCCACTTATTAAACTATTACTAAATAAACCCACTCTTATACTAATTGTTTGAATTCTTATAATTATTGAGAGGTGGGGTGAATCAATATAAGGCGAAGATTACACAATTTTTCACATAACAAATTATAGTTCAATTGTTTTTTTTTTGTTAAGAACAGTAAACTACACAATTGCACAAATAATCTGTAAAGTGACTTTATATCTATATCTATATCTATATATATTGATTACATAGATAGAAGACACCAATATCCAAAGTTGAGAAACAACTCACTCAGACACCAATCCCACATGCAAGCACCAACTTGTTGAGTACATGCACCAACCTATAAGGGATTCGATCTTCTGTGCAAGCACCAACTTGTTGACTTCAGCTGTAATTTCCCATTTTGACTAGACATATTCTAAGATAGACATGTTGCATTGTATTTTCTTAGTATCTGTTAGATTCAGTTTGATTCAGTAAACTATATGTATGACACGATGGACCAAATTATATGTTGTCATTATGTTTACGATGTCATTATGATTATGACATTACTATGTTTATGTAGATACTATGTTGACTATATGAAATTTTTCTTTATTTACGATGATAGTTATATGTTTGATTCATTTCCATTAATGAAATATAATGCCGTACATGGATACTGTTTCTATGATGTGATCAGTTGAATTATTTTATGTCATGTTTACCTGTGATGATCTAAAATTGTTACTTGAAATGAAATAATGAGGATGATGTGAATCAATTGATGATCAAGTGGAAATGCTTGTTATGAATGCTTCTTATGAAACACTAACCCACAAGGAACAATGGCTAAGTGATATTCAGATACTCAATATGATGTGTGGATTAGTACTTACTTATGCAAGGAAACTTATTGACCAAATTGATGATACAATGAGACATTCTGATAATCTTGATAGCAAGAGAGAATGATTTGATAAGGTATAGACCTAGTATGCTGAGAGGGATGGATTTATTTCCCACCTGTAGCGTCCCCGGCCCTCCGACCGGCGAAGAGGATGCTACCAATCTCTACTAACTACCTGGGAAACTAGCCCCATGAACATACACATGAAAATTGAAATGCTTTGAACTAAAAACATGGATACATTATGACCATACAGCGGAAGCAAAACCATACATCCTAGCATTTAGCATGTTCGTTGTAATTCATTAACAAATGAAAGTGCAGGGATTTAAACACGGGAATACTTATCTTATGAAGAAGAATGCCTGGCAACTAGCTATGTCACTGCAATGTTCCACCCAACCATAGGCTAGTGTGCTCCTTAATCTCTTAGCAACACTGCCACCCTCGAGTTGGGCATGATTCCCCAAGGAATAAGGAAACTAAGTAGGCTCACCCATAGCCAATTATATGTCATAAGTCAGTCAAGCCAACAAGGTTGGGTTTACTATACCAAGAGTACACAGCAACACATAACCAAGCCAACAAGTTGGGTTTGTCAGGTTATTAGGAGATGGAAGTACTGTCTACTAAGCTAGTGGGCTCACTGAAGAGCTAAGTATGCCTTCACCAAAACTAGCTTGACTCCTAAGACATCCACTCACACCCAACATAAGGAATCATTCCTTTCTCTACTGTACAGTCCCTTAGGACATGAATTCCCTTCTAGTGCTATTCAGGGGGTGTAGAGAAGAGAGCCAACCCTCTAGCTCTGTCTATGAGGCTCCTGCAAAACACTAGGTTTATCAAGCAAACTCATATCCACTCCTACACAGTCCAAAACCAATTGCTTACCCAGCAGTATACACCATTTCTGGATTGAGGAAAACAATTCAACCACAAAATTAGTTTTGAAGGAGACTAAGAACAACCCACTACAACAAAATCGTATCCCGGGGACGTTTTGGCCCTAACGTGGCCAAAAAAAAATTCCATACACCACAATTATAGTACTGAGAACACAAAAATGATTTTCAGCTTCATAAACATTGGGGAAATGCAATGGAACATTGGGGAAAGGACCACCACATATCATTACCAAAAATGAATCCACAGCTTAGGAGAATGAGGAAATGACTACCACATGAGGAAAAAACACACCCACAGCAACTCAAAAACAAATTTCACACACATTGAATTCATAGCTGCTTGAGAGAGCCCCAATCGTGGATAAATGATAATGATAGAAACACCCAGGAGCCTAATTGTGAAGGAAGAACACACATCCAGCAAAAACGTGGAGGTAAGAACACACAGCCAGCAAAATCATGGAGGTAAGAACAACTCCCAAGATTCCCTGCATGAGAAAAATGAAGAACGTGGGTGTAGGGGAAAATGGCATGCATTTTTGGGTGTTTGCTTGCCCCAAAGTCAAAACTGATTTTCCCCAAATTCATAATTGTTTCCCATACTCTTCCCATCTCCATGCAATAACTAACTCAACCACATTCTGGCAAAATTTAATGATTGGGGAAAAAGTCAAAATGGGTAGTTGAGGGTTTGATGGGTTATCTCTTTAACATTTGGCTTTTCCCCATTGACCCAGAGTTTTAAATCATTTCCATTAGAGAAAATTTCAACTCAAAATGGGCCTCCTAAAAAAAATTAATAAAATAATATTTATTAATTTTGCAAGAAGAAAAGAAAAAAACTACTTTTTTGTTTGTATTTTCGACATATCTCCCCCTATTTTTACTCAAATTTCGATAAAGAGAGCTCATTGGATGTAGAATTAAATTTTGCATCCAACGAGTACCCACTCGACATTCTTTTGATGGACCCCACTACCCCAAAAATAAGAAATACCTGAAAAAATGTGATGATGATGTCATCATCACGTTTTTTCAGGTATTTCTTGTTTTTGGGGTAGCGGGGTCCATCAAAAGAATGCCGAGTGGGTACTCGTTGGGTGCGGAATTTAATTCCACGTCCAATGAGCTCTCCCAATCAAAATTTGAGTAAAAACACGGGGAGATATGTCGAAAATACAAACAAAAAAAGTAGTTTTTTTATGGTACCTATCCCCAAATTTATATTAAAAAAATGTTTAAGACCTATATGGTATTTCAATTTTAAATCAATTCCATTGGCTAACACATGATGACATGGAATTTGAGTTAAAGTTAAAAGGCCCATTTTGAGTTGAAATTTCCTCTAATGCCTCCCTATTCCTTAGGAAAATCATGCCCCCATCTCATTATTTGTTGCATAGACATAGCTGGTTGTGGGTTTTTAATTAAATTGCATATTTACATGATGCCCAAAAATTATAATGTGTTGGCTACTGACAAAATATTCCTTCAGTAATGATTTTACTCAATGGAACATAAAACGATAAATTGATGGTGAGGATTTTGCCTTTATCTCCACACCACGATTAATTATAATATATAAACCATATACATTTTAATGCAAATGGGGTCAAAACCGAGTGTTACATTCCCCTCCCCCTTCAAGAGCACTGTCCTTAGTGCTCTACAAAATGTGAACAAAATGCTACACTGGTACCACCTCAGTGTTCCGCATAATTGAACAAAAATGGATGTGCCAATCACATGTCATCCTCCAGCTCCCATGTAGCCTCTTCAGGGCTGAAGTGCTCCCATTGCACCTTAACATGCCCTATGGCTCAGTTCTAGAGCATTGTGACCTTCCTGTCGAGGATGCACATTGGCTCGATTTGGAACTCTCCCTCAGGTTCCACCTGAATCACATCCCAATTTATCACATGGTTAGGATCATGTACATATTTATGAAGCAAATAAACATGAAAACAATTATGAGCTCTAGTGCTAGCAAGCAAGGTAAGTCTATATGCAACTATCCCTATTCTTTCAAGCAATTCAAATGACCCACAATATCTAGGTGACAACTTGGAACAACTTCCAAGCTTCAAGCAAATCTTATTTTCCCTCACTCTAAGGTAAACATGATCCCCAACATTGAACTCTCTGTTCATCCTATGCTTATCTCCATAGCTTTTCTGTGTGTCTTGGGCTGCTTTCAGATTCTATCTAATCTTTACAACCTCTTGCTCCATCTCCTTGAGCAATTATGGACCAAGCACAACCCTATTCACTGGATTATCCCAAGTCACTGGTGTCCTACACCTTCTACCATACAAAGCTTCATACAAGCTCATCCCCAAGGATGCTTGCTGTCCATTGTTATAAGCAAACTCTACCAAGTGTAAGTAATCTTCCCACTCGGTTGGTTTATCCATCACGTACATGTGAAGCATATATTAAAGTACTTGATTTACTCTCTCTGTCTGTCCATCAGTCTAAGGATGGTAGGCAGTGTTGAAGTTCAGCTTTGTACCCAAATCTACAAACAACCCCTTCCAAAAATTGGAAGTGAACTTGACATCTCTATTAGAGACTATTGCCTTAGGAAATCCATGCAATTTGAAAATCTCCTTCATGAATATCTTTGCAATGTCATCAGTCTTATGCGTAGACTTAATTGATAGAAAATGTGCTTCCTTTGTCAACTTGTCCACCACAACCATGATGGAATGATGTTGTCTCCAATTCATTGGCAATCCTATAACAGAATCCATGGAAATAACTTCCCATTTCCATTTTGGAACTGGCAAAGGCTACAACAAACCTGCGGGATGTTGATGCTCAACCTTTACCTGCTGACATTTCATGCACCTTGAAATGTATTCATCCATGTCCTTTTTCATTCCTGGACAAAAGTACTGCTTTCTGGATGTAGCAATTGTTTTCTGATATCCTGGGTGACCGGAATATGGAGCTTGATGGATCTCATCCATAACAACTCTCCTCAACTCTGCTACATTTGGAATATAAATTCTAACTTTATAAGTTAGAAGTCCATCTTCTTCCAATTTATATCCCTTGTACCTCTTCTAAAGACTTTCCTTCTGCAATTTGTCTTTTACTTGGTCATACAATTCATCTCCAGCAGTATGATTAGCAATCTTCTACCTCAAATCTGATTGGAAAATACTGAGAGATGCCACATGCATTTCTTGCACCTTCCTGTTGAGCGTATCAGCTACTTTATTCTCTTTTCCCTTTATGTGATTGATTTCAAAATCAAATTCACATAAAAACTCTAGCCATCTCGCTTTCCTAGCATTCAGAGTAGGCTGATCAAAGAAATACTTCATACCACAATGGTCTGTCCTTAGCTCAAATATTCTGCCCATCAAGTAATGCCTCAACATCTTGATATCATGTACTATGGCTGCAAGCTCTAGATCATGAGTGGAATAGTTCGTCCCATCCTCCTTCATCTTTCTTGACTTGTAACATATCACGTGGTTTTCTTGCATAAGGACTCCTCCAGGCCCTTGTCCACATGCATCAGTACACACCACAAAATCTTTCTCTGGATCTACAACTTTCAATACTGGTGCACTAGTGAGAATATTTTTCAACTGCTGGAAGATTTCTTCACACCTTGATGTCCATTCAAACTTTATCCTCTTATTTTTCAAAGAAGTGATGGCATGTGAAACTTTGGAAAATCCTTCAATGAATCTCTAGTAGTATCTTGCAAGTCCCATAAAATATCTTACATCTGTCACATTTCTATGGGTAAGCAAATTCATAATAGGTTCAATCTTTTCAAGGTCCACTGATATAACCTCTTCTAAGATAATGTGACCCAAATACTAAATTCTATCTCTATAGAAGTCACACTTGCTCAACTTTGCATACAACTGATGCTCCCTGATCAATTTCAGTGTTAATCTCAAATTATCTTCATGTTCTTCCTCATTCTTAGAATAAATAAGAATGTCATCAAGGAAAACAAGAACAAACTTGTCCAAATACCTATTGAAGACATTATTCATAAGTCACATAAATGTAGTTGTTGCATTTGTGAGACCAAATGGTACCACTACAAACTCATATGTCCATACCTTGTTCTGAAGGATGTCTTATGAATGTCTTCATCCTTGATTCTCACCTGACGGTAACTAGACCTCAAGTCAATCTTGGAAAATACCTTTGCTCCTCTCATTTGATCAAAGAGGTAATCAATTCTAGGAAAAGGGTATTTGTTCTTCACAGTAACCTTTTTGAATTGTCTATAATCAATACACAACCTGAGTGTACCATCTTTCTTCTTTACAAACAGAGCCGGTGCTCCCCAAGGAGACACACTCGTCCTGATATACTTCTCCTCCAACAACTCTTGTAGTTGCATCTTCACCTCTAGCATCTCAGGTGTATTCATTCTGTAGGGTGTCTTGGACACTGGTGCTGCTCCTGGCACAAGTTCAATGGTGAAATCAATGTTCCTCTTCAGAGGAAGCCCTGGAATCTCATCAGGAAATACATCCCTGAATTCCTGCAACACATGAAATTCCTCCAACCTAAGAGTCTCATACCTTGTTTCCTCCAAAATATGAGCTGCATACAATTGAAAACCTTTCCTATAGAACTTCCTCAACTACATTGCCGAACTTACCACTACTGGGTTCCCTTATTCATCCATGCATTCGAAAGTCTTATTGTAACAATCAAGCTTTACCCTATGAGATTCTAACCAATCCATTCCAATGAGAACATCATAGGAACCAAGTCATAGAACATTCAGATCTACACAAGTGACCAATCCATTCATGACCAATGGACATTTCTCTACCACTTCTCTAACCTTTCTCTTAGTTCTAGTGGATAGCTGAACTAACCAAGATTTTCTATGCTTTAATTTCTTAAAATCACAAATATCCACTACTTTAGGGGTAATGTAACTGTGAGTAGAACCGAGGTAAATCAAAATAGAAATAGATTGCTGAACAATATTACCTACAACTTCAACCATAGTTGACTGGTGATCTTCCTGGCGGTCCTCTAGTGCTGCATAAATCATAGGGACGACCCTTGCTACTTGACCCACTTTTTATGCTTCTTGAATGTTGTAAGCTGGTCTTGCACTCTCATTCTTGAGTGGAAAATTCCTGCGCATGTAGGGTCCTCCACATTTCCAACATTGGAGAGGTTCTCTATTCTTCTACAGATCTCTTGACTTCTCTCCCACCACTCCAGCTGGCTTACTCACAGCTTGGGATGGCTGCTTCTACTGATTCCTGAAGTTAGAAGTTTTGAAACCTTTCTTCCTTTGGTCATGCTTCTCATTCTTTTTTTCCTTCCATGTCTTATGATAACCAAGTCTACCTTTTCTTTGCTCATAGCAATACTTAGCCTTCCTTATTGCTTCTTCAAGAGTTCTAGGTTCATAAAACTCAATTCTATCTTTGTAAGACTGAGGCAAGCCAATTAGGAAATGTTGGATATTCACCTTCTCATCTTTGATGTACCAGACATACCTCAATAGTTCCAAGAACTTATTGGCATACTCTTCCATGGTCTGCTGTACCAATATCAACTCATGTAATTCTTTAATCTTATCATCATAGTACCTGTCAGAGAGGTACTTCTACTTAAATTATTTCTTGAATTGTTTCCACACAATTCTTCTTTCATTAACCTTCTTTACTTGTCTGTGGTGTTCCCACCATATGTATGCTCTCCCAAACAAATTGAATATAGCTACCCTTGCTTTCATATTTTCGAAGTAGTATTGAACTTGGAAATACTTCCTCATCCCAAGAAGCCAATCCTAAGCTTCTTGACCAGTATTGACCTCACCATTAAAAGTAGGAGGCCTTGCCTTTTTTAATTCATCTCGTGAATTGTTCTTGCAATGTCTCCTCCTCTTATTCCTATGATATGGAGATCTTGAATCCCCACTGGATTTTTCAAAATCAAATGACCCACTAGTAGTCCATTCTAGAGTATTCCTTCTATCCTTGGAAGCCCTCCTAGAGACATGGGACCTTTTACAGGAATCTCCCCTAGTGCTACTTTTTCTTCTTTCTGGATTAGCTGTTTGATGCCCAAAGTTTATCTATCCCTGGATGTCTGTCAAACTCTATAGTATAGCTACATTTATCTAATTTTGATCTTCTTGAGCCTGAAGCATCCTTTCATTGTCTTCTCTGCAACTTTGCAAATCCACCCTTAGGCTCCTCATGGTGGTTCTAAAATCAGGGGGAGTATCTTGAAAACTTCTCCCATTGGAATCTGTCTCGTCATTTCCAACTCTGACATTTTCTCCCATAGCATCTTCCTTGAACTCATAGGGATCCTATGCATCATTCATGTCATCGATCCTCATCTTGTCCCAACCAGGAACAAATTTTTGAAAGCTGCTCTATGCGGAATGCTGACTCTAAAGGTGACTATAGTTCTACACAATGTGTTAATAAACACAAAGGTTAGTTGCGTAACAATATCATGCGTTCATAATTACTTACCTGCATTGGAAAATACTATATTGACAACTTTATCAAAACACGGAATTTTCTTTTCACCAAGCATGACGATCTTAGGGGGGATGATGGGGGTCAAGGGGGATTGTGCAATTTGGTGCATAAGATCGCTTCCATTTTTCTCCTTTTCATCCCTGTAAATCCACTAGAAAACTGCTGAAATCTGCTGAAAAATCCCACTGAAAAACTTAGATTTTTTTTTTAAATCAAATCGGATCCCTTCCCAACTAGCCATCTGATGTATCAGATCACTAGTTGACAACTCTTTTGACACCTTGGCGGACCGATATTCATCTATAATCTGATGCACATCAAGTCAATCTTCATCTGTCATCCAAGGCATCAGCTGATCGACCTTCGATTCTTTTCCAACTCCTTGGGTCGATCTTCCTTTGTCTTCCAACGCATTGGCTCGATCTTCCTCTATCTTTCGACGCATCGGCTCAATATTCCTCTATATTTCGACAAATCAGCTGACCAATCTTCTATTGTTTTTGTGAGAAAAAATTTCTTCTCCTCTTCTTCTTCTTTCCACTGCCGCATCGGCTCCCTTCTAGTGAGCCTTGCCGACACCTCAGCTCCGCTTCAACAAACGTCTTCCAATAATTTTTAACACTTCGAAAACATTTCAAAAATTTTCTCTTCAGTTTCCTTGTCGGCTGTGTCTCAGCTCACCCAAGTTGAGACCATCGGCTCCACCCAGCCAACACCTTCGGCTACTCCCAGTCGATACCTTTGGTTCCCTTCGTATTTTCTCATCCAGCATCATCAGCAGCCCTTCAGCTAACTGATTCGACGTATCATCTGGCTTCAGCAAACGTCTTCCGACAATTGTGACACTTAGAATTTTTTTTGAAATTTCCTCCTCATTGGGGTTCTTTATTGGATGGACTCAACTCTAGTCATCCGACGTATCGGATGGGCTTCAGCCTAAGCCATCCGACATTTTCCATACTTAGAATTTTTTTTGAAATTTTCTTGTCATTCTCATTTTTCCTTAGTTGGGCAAAGGGTAACCTTGCCTCTGTCACTGCTTCTTCATGACCCATTGAGGCCCATACTGCAACGTGTGCTCTAATACCAGACTGTAGCATCCCTAACCCTCCAACCGACGAAGAGGATGCTACCAATATCTACTAACTACCCAGGCAACTAGCCCCATGAGAATACACATGAAAATTGAAATGCTTTGAATTAAAAACATGCATACATTATTACCATACAACGAAAGAAAAACCATACATTCTAGCATTCAACATGTTCATTTTAATTCATTAACAAATGAAATTACAGGTATTTAAACACAGGAATACTTATCTTATGAAGAAGAATTCCCTGGAACCAGCTATGTCGCTGCAACGTTCCACCCAACAATAGGCCAGTGTGCTCCTTAATATCTCAGTAGCACTGCCACCCTCGAGCTGGGCATGATTCTGTTAGAATAATCAACCCATAGTTAGCTACCTTAGACATTAATTTAATTATTTTTGTCTTATTTGCCTAGTTCATGTGTCCCACCTTATGCAAGTTGTCAATTACCTATCCATAGTGGTCCAACTTGCCTAATTTGACCCATGTAGTGCTTGGGAAACCTCAAGGAATCAATTCTGCTTTATTCCTGGTCTCCTAGGCGCCCTTCTGTTTTTTCTGTTTTATTGCCTGCTTTTTCAGTGCTTTAAGGCAATAGGGAAAGTTTGACTAGGTGAGGTGAACTAGTTTTTTGTCCTCTTCATCCTCCACTCTTTTCTCCTTGTAAAAGCATGTATGAGTTTTCATTCCATCACTCTTTAGCTTTCCTAAGCACTTTTTCCAATTCATGAACTCCATGACTGATTTGGGATCAGCTTTTTGCACCTATGGGGGATTTGCTTAATTTTAGTAAGCCTGCTTTATGCTAGATTCAAATTTCTCCTCATGCATTCGAATCCCTTATGTAATTATTTAATGAAGCAACCTATTATGTTACAGGGTTGGCTATTGTACAATTATTCAATACAGTTTAGTGTTCAGCTCATTATTCAGTCTCTTTTGTGAGTGATTTTGCATGTTCAATTGATAATTGTTGTGAGTAAAATTAATCTATCAATGGGTTCAATTTCCACATGGTATCAGAGCCATTTTAGATCGATTTCTCTCCTTCAAAATTTTTTTCCAAGTTCAACATCAGTGACTTGGAGCCTTCTACTGACAGCCGAGACAATTTCTAAGCTATGGATCAATCTTAGAAGATCATCTTGACTCCCTTCAATTTCTTTGAATGGAAAGTAGAGATGGAGATACTGTTGAGAGTGAAATGTCTCTACAAGGTGACTATGGCAACAGAAGCAAATCCCAATGTAGATGCAGAGAAGATAAAATGGCACAACGGGAGGGATGAGGCCTATGGTCTCCTGTGTCTGAGTATTTCCAGAGACCTCCTTTTCCATCTTGATGGATTGACATCACCGAATGAATTATGGGAGAAGATTACTGATCTTTTTGGAAAGACAGATGAGATGAGGGGACATCAAATCAAAAATGAACTGATCTCCCTGAGTCCAAATAGCTTTGAATCTCTGCAACTCTATTTCTCCAAGTTCAAAGCACTTGTTTTGCAGCTGAAACAGTGTGGGATCGAAAATAAGGATGATCAGCTAGTCTTGGCCATTCTCTCAAAGCTTGGCCTTGACTATTTAGTGTTTGTTTCGACCTTCTATGCCACAAAACTGACAGCTCGAACCTGGAAGATGCCTAGCCTTGCAGATTTCATGGAATCTCTCACACAAGAACAGGACAAGTTGGTGATGATGGGCACCATCAAACCATCCAAAGATCAAGCTCTGATTGCTGGATATTTGAGGGTGGATTCAAAAAGAAAAAAGAAAGCTAAAAATCCACCTGAGAAAAAGAGAGACAAGAAACAGTCTTCAGAGGAGCCACAAGGTTCCAAGAAGAATAACCAGAAGAAAAAAAACAAAGGAGAAATGAGCAAGTGCGCATACTGCAATAAGGGAAATTACACTGAAATCTCTTGTATGAAGAAGAAAATAGACATGCTGACCCAACTCCTAGAGAAGAATGGCATCTCCCTTCCAGACGGCTCAAAGAAGAGAGAAGGAGGATCAAGTTCAGATGACAGAGAGAGAGAGTTCATGCATTGGTTGCTGGCACATCAAGCTCACCCAGTTTTATCATTGATTCTGGAGCTTCAAGACACATGGTTTTGACCAAGGAGGCCTTCTCCTCACTTGACATGTCGAAGGGACCACCTATAGTACTGGGAGATGACTCTCTCACTAAAAGTTTGGGCAAAGGGAGGATTGATCTTGATCATGGTCAGTTCAGCAATGTGTTGTATGTCCTGGTCTTGCCTCCAACCTCTTGTCAATGTACCAGATGACTCACATTGGGTCTCCAAATAAGGTCATATTCTCCCCTGATGAAGTTGAGATCACAGAGATCTCAAGTGGTAAAGTCATTGCAAAAGGATTTGTGAATCATGCTCAGAAGGTATACATGTTCTCACACTTCCTACCCTACTCAAACCCCTCTGCTCTTCTGATTCATGCTAATGAAGCAAGAAAGATTTGGCATGAAATATTTGGCCACCTAAATTACAAGTATCTTTCTGATCTTAGTGAAAAAGAGATGGTCATAGGGTTTCCCAAGATAAAATTTTCCAAAGGTGTCTGCCAAGGTTGTATCCTAGGAAAACACCCAGAGCATAAATTTGAGAGAGCTAGTCATGAGAGAACCTCTGCACCCCTCGAGCTGATCCACATTTATGTTGCTGGCCCATTCCCTCATATGTCCATGAGTCAAGCCAAATATGCATTGACTTTCATAGATGACTTTTCCAGGTATTGCTGGGTTTACTTCTTGAAACACAAATCTGAAGTTTTTGGCCTCTTCAAAGTCTTTAAGGCTTTGGTTGAAAACCAGTCTGGGAGGAAACTCAAGGTCCTTAGATATGACAATGGTGGTGAGTATGTCAAGTCTAATTTTATTAATTATTGTGCAGATGCAGGTATTCAGAAGCAAAATTCTATCCCTTACACACCACAACAAAATGGTGTTGCTGAGAGGAAGAACGGATCACTGAAGGAGATGGCAACGTGCATGATGGAGGCCAAAACTTTGCCACCAAAGTACTGGCCCGAAGATATCAAATATGTATCCTATATATAGAATAGGGTGCCTCATAAACAGCTTCAAGGTATGACTCCTTTCGAAGCATGGAGTGGGAACAAGCCAGATGTGACCCATTTCAGGATTTTTGGCTCAAGGGCTTGGGCTAGAATTCCAACAGAAAAGAGAAAGGCTTTGCAGCCCCAAATCCAAGAGTGTCTATTTGTTGGATACTATGAATATTCAAAAGGGTACAAACTGATAATTTTGAGCACAAACAAATCCTTCATCGAAAGGTGTGTTCAGTTTCAAGAAGAACCCCTTGCAGCAGTGGAAGTTGGAGAAGCCTCTTCACCACCTGAACCTCTGAAAGTAAGTGAAGAGTTTGTTGAACATGCTGATTCTGATTTGTCTGATGGATATGAGTTTATTGCAGACCCTAAAAGTGCTATGAGGCCAAAATGGGCAGCCAAGACACTACATGCAGCAGGAGAGCTAGCTGGGGATCCCAATGACCCAAGGAGGACTAGATCTCAATTTGAGAGTGGTCTGTGCATGAAGGATCCTATGTTTGATAAGAAATTATACTTGTTGGTGGAATATGATCCTCAAACATATGAAGAAGTAGCAGGAGATCCAATATTTCAAGCTTCCATGAAGGAAGAGTTCAGCTCACTCCAGAAGAGCAACACATGAGAGCTAGTGGATCTTTCCCCAGGGAGGAAGTTCGTTCAGTGTAAGTGGGTCTACAAGACCAAATTTTCTGCTGATGGTTCACCACTGAAGTACAAGGCCAGATTGGTCGCCAAGGGCTACTCATAGGTTCATGGGATAGATTACAATGAGACCTTTGCCCTAGTGGCAAAGATGGATTCCATCAGGCTAGCCCTAGCCATTGCAGCCTCAAAGAAATGGGAGGTACATCACATGGATGTAAAATGTTCCTTCCTAAATGGAGATCTCACTGAATAGATATATATGTATCAGCCTCAAGGTTTTGCTACTAACCCTTCTCTTGTGTGCAGGTTGAGAAAGTCATTGTATGGGCTAAAGCAAGCCCCCAGGGCTTGGTATGCCAAGATCGATAGCTTCTTGATATCACTGAAATTTCTTCAGTGCAAATCAGATCCAAATGTCTATTTGAAGTTAATTAATGGTTCATTAATGATCATTGTGTTATATGTTGATGACCTCCTCATTACAAGAAGCTCAAAGGATGAGATTGCTTCCTTAAAGGGTGCAATGAACCAAGCCTTCTCCATCACAGATTTGGGGCTCTTAAGCCAATTTTTGGGGCTTGAGATTGCTCAAACCAAAGCTAGAATCAAGGTGCACCAGTCCAAATATGCCTTGGACTTTCTGAAAAAATTCAAAATGAAGGACTGCAAACCAAGCAAGACTCCTTTCCTTTCAGGAGTGAAGCTGGAAGAAGTTGATTCTTCACCTATGGTAAACAATACACTGTATAGGCAATTGATTGGATGTTTGTTGTATCTTACACATACTAGACCTGATATTTCTTATGCAGTAAGTGTGGATTCTAGATACATGGATCAGCCTCATGAGATCCATTGGAAAGCAGCCAAAAGGATCCTTAACTTTGTTCAGGGAACAAGGACACATGGGATCTTCTATAAAGCAAAATCTGATCTTGATTTGATTGGATTTACTGATAGTGATTGGTCAGGTGATAGCATAGACAAAAAATCCACATCAGGATATGTGTTCATTCTTATAGAAGGGCCAATCATCTGGTCAAGCAAGAAACAGAGTGCCATTGCACTCTCATCTACAGAAGCGGAGTACAAAGGAGTTGTTAATGCAACAACTCAATGTGTATGGTTGCAGGGATTACTTGGAGAGTGTGGCTTCGAATCAGATTACTCAACTACCATCTACTATGATAACCAGAGTACCATTCGAATCTACAAAGATCCACTTCAGAAATAGAGAACCAAACACATTGAGATCCATATGCACTACATCAGAGAGCTTGTGCATGATGGCACCATTCACCTACTCTTCTGTTCATCTTCAGAACAAGTAGTTGATATATTCACCAAAGCATTTTGTGAGAATACCTTCAGCAATATTAAATCACTGCTGGGGATTGCAGATCATGCTGTGAAGCATGAGTGAAGACAAGATTTCCAAATTTTGTTTTACAGTCCATGTTTAAGGGAGGATTTTCCCATGTGGTTTTTGCCTCTTTCCTTGGTTGTATGGACATGTAGTATGTAAAGGGTGACTAAGCATTGTTGCTAGGACCTATATTTTTCTTATATATTACTCATAATTCAGGCTTAAGGGGGTGTGTTAGAATAATCAACCCATAGTTAGCTACCTTAGACATTAATTTAATTATTTTTGTCTTATTTGCCTAGTTCATGTGTCCCACCTTATGCAAGTTGTCAATTACCTATCCATAGTGGTCCAACTTGCCTAATTTGACCCATGTAGCACTTGGGAAACCTCAAGGAATCAATTCTGCTTTATTCCTGGTCTCCTAGGCGCCCTTCTACTTTTTCTGCTTTATTGCCTGCTTTTTCACTGCTTTAAGGCAATAGGGAAAGTTTGACTAGGTGAGGTGAACTAGTTTTGTGTCCTATTCATCCTCCACTCTTTTCTCCTTGTAAAAGCATGTATGAGTTTTAATTCCATCACTCTTTAGCTTTCCTAAGCACTTTTTCCAATTCGTGAGCTCCATGACTGATTTGGGATCAGCTTTTTGCACCTATGGGGGATTTGCTTAATTTTAGTAAGCCTACTTTATGCTAGATTCGAATTGCACCCCATGCATTCGAATCCCTTATGTAATTATTTAATGAAGCAACCTATTATGTTATAGGGTTGGCTATTTTACACTTATTCAATACAGTTTAGTGTTCAGCTCATTATTCAATCTCTTTTGTGAGTGATTTTGCATGTTCAATTGATAATTGTTTTGAGTAAAATTAATCTATCACTAGGTTCAATTTCCACAGATTCCCAAAGGAATAAGGAAAATAAGTAGGCTCACACATAGCCAATTATATGTCAAAATTTATTCAAGCCAACAAGGTTGGGTTTATCATACCAAGAGTACACAACAATACATAACCAAGCCAACAAGTTGGGTTTGTCAGGTTATTAGGAGATGGAAGTACTGTCTGCTAAGCTAGTGGGCTCACTGAACAGCTAAGTATGCCTTCACTAGAATTATTTTGACTCCTAAGACATCCACACACACCCAACACAAGGAATCATTCCCTTCTCTGCTGCACAGTCCCTCGGGACATGACTTCTCTTCCAGTGCTATTTAGGGGGTGTAGAGAAGACAGCCAACCCTCTAGCTCTGTCTATGAGGCTCCTGCAAAAAACTAGGTTTATCAAGAAAACTCCTTTCCACTACTACACAGTCCAAAACCAATTGCCTTCCCAGCAGTATACACCATTTCTGGGTTGAGGAAAACAATTCAGCCACAAAATTAGTTGCCAAGGAGAGTAAGAACAACCCACTACAACAAATTGTATCCCAGGGACATTTTGGCCCTAACGTGGCCAAAAACGAATTCCATACACCATAATTATAGTACTGAGAACACAAAAATGATTTTTAGCTTGATAAACATTGGGGAAATGCAACAAAATGTTGGGGAAAGGAACCCAACCACATATCATTACCAAAAACGAATCCACAACTCAGGAGAATGAAGAAATGACTACCATGTGAGGGAAAAACACACCTACAACAACTCAAAAATGAATTTCACACATAGCGAATTCACAGCCATTTGAGAGAGCCCCAATCATGGGTGAATGATAATGATAGAAACACCTAGCATCCCAATCGTGAAGGAAGAACGCAAATCCATCAGAATCGTGGAGGTAAGAACACACAACCAGCAAAATCGTGGAGGTAAGAACAACTCCCAAGCTTCCATGTGTGAGCAAAATGAAGAATGTCGGTGTAGGGACAAATGGCATGCATTTTTGGGTATTTGTTTGCCCCAAAAGTCAAAATGGATTTTCCCTAAAAATGGGTTTTCCCCAAATTCGAAATTGCTGCCCATACTCTTCCCATCCCCATGCAATAACTAACTCAAGCACATTCTGGCATAATTTAATGATTGGGGAAAAAGACAAAATGGGTAATTGAGGGTTTGATGGGCTCTCTTTTTAACATTTTTCTTTTCCCCATTGACCCAAAGGTTTAAATAATTTCCCTCCCTATTCCTTAGGAAAATCATGCCCCCATCTCATTATTTGTTGCATAGACATAGATGGTTGTGGGTTTTTAATTAAATTGCATATTTACATGATGCCCAGAAATTATAATGTGCTAGATAGCATGAAATATTCCTTTGGGAATGATTTTACTCGCCAGAACATAAAATGATAAATTGATGGTGGGGATTTTGCCTTTAGCTCCACACCACGATTAATTATAATATATACATCATATACATTTTAGTGCAAATGTGGTCAAAACCGGGATGTTACACCACCCTATATTACTATGATACCCGGGGTCATTGGAGGTTTGTGTTGAGACACACTCCCTATATTGTTGTGATGATGATGGTTGGATGCCTACTAGGAGAGGCTAGGTCCACTATTAAGCCGACACTACTCCTCTCAGGTTCTTTATGTGGTCAGGTCAGCGAAGCAACCATCCACTTCTTTACTAGTAGAGGAAGGATATGGAGGATGCATACGTAGGTTAGGATGGGAATATGTGTTAGTTAGTATTGTTGAGGGTTGGGAATTCCTTTATACTGAGTTAGTAGTAGTAGATACCCATCACCATTTTGACTAGATAAGTTAATAAGTAAATACAAATCAGAATATGAAATCATAAAAGGGGATTAATTGTTAAATAAATGATAATGTTAAAGTATATATATATATATATATATATATNAAGGATGGTGTTTGTTTATAGTGTATATTTGATCTATGCATACGCTGGCCATGCATGCACACCTCATACATGTATGATAGTATCAATGTCCAAGAAACTTCTAATGCTTGAATAGTGGTATAGTGGTATAAATTGTCATAGATAAATCAGGTTAAGGATATATTGATTAACTTAAAGGTAATGAAGGGTTAAGTTTTTAATGTGTGAAATAAGTGAATTACTCATTGTTTGTAAACACCGCAATAAATAGTTAAGATTAGTATCGCTAATGTGAAATGTCATAGACAAAACATCAACACTCGAGAATTTTATTGTTTAACTATTAATTATGATTAACTAACCCATTAAGGGTACCTTGTTCATTAATAGAAAGATACTATGTTTATACTAATTTACTTATCGATTATACAAATAAATGTTGCTATTATTATTCACCATTAATAGTAATAATTATAAATAAATGTTTCTATTACTATTCACTATTAATAATAATAATTATTACTTATTATTACTTATCATTATTAGTTTAATAATAATGTTAAAATAATATTATAACTATTATAGGATACACCTAAGCTTCATTGAATATGATTAAAATAATTATTTAACTGCCCAAATTGTTTTACATGATTGGTAAAATATATATTATTATCATTATTATTACAGGTTTAACCAAATGAATGGCGATAGTGTAAATTTAACATTATTATATTATCCACTTTAAATGATTATTTAGTCTTTATTCGAAAACTGAAACATGATGATTGAATCATAATAGATTGAGTAACATTAACATTATTATATTATTGACTTTTAATGATTATTTAATATTTCTTTGAAAAATGAAACATGATGATTGAATCAGAATAGATTTAGTAACAAGAACAGAAACATCCTCTCCATTAAAGTCAAGATATTTATTATGTTATATACAACATTTAAATATTGAAGCTATGCATTGAATTACCATTAAATGACAAGTTTCATAAACAAACAAGTAATAATAATTCTACAAATAAATAAACATAAAAGTCAACTCAAGGAGTACCAACTTAATTAGCATTAAAGTATTTAACTACTCGAGAGAACCATGAATCAGATAACCATGCTTAATCATTATTAAATATCTTGAATAGTGTAAGGGATTACTTATTTATATTCCTGAAACATTATAGGGAGGGCAGTGGAGTAACAGAAAAACAAGGAGGATGAAAATGGGGATTAAGGGACGCTGTCATGGTGTAGGGGGAAGGAGGTGGGGATCGGGTGGCTTCTTTTGGGGGAGAGAATAGGACTGGATATATTTTTTGTTGAATGATAAGGGAGGAAATACCGACAAGGGGGTTAAATTGAGGATTTGAGGAGGGAAAAAACTCAAAGGAAAATAGAAAATTACACTATGGATACTACACTATGGATTAAGATATCTAGAACTAGGGGAATGTGCTATTTGGATTATCAGATTGTGGTCTAGGGGGTTAGGAAACCTGTTGGTTTCTTAAGGAAAACAAAATAAGTTGTTTGTAAGGGTCGTTTATTGTTTTGGTCATTAAGGCTTAGTCAAAAGGAGCTTCAGGAAAAATCAAAAGCAACTACATAAACTACATACAACCCTACCTTAACCAGGTATTCTAATTGTACAAGTTTGATTATTAATTTACATTTAAAAGTGATAATGCATAAATAAATCATATATTGATAGACATAAACTAAAACATAACTTGATGTAAAGAAAACCTCATATATTTTTTTGTAAAACCAATCTCTAGAGGAGTTGTGTACATTGAATTTGACCTAGTGATTGAATTAGTGCCCTTTCAAAAGGAAGAGCACTACATAATGGTCTCAGATCAGGTTCATGCTATCGAACCTTGTGTGACCTATTCATAATTGGAATTACCATGAAATGTACATTACAAACAAATTGTATGATACTACATGCTACAAGCAAGCAAGCTTCCTAACATTTCAAAAAAAGGGTTCAATAGAATACAATTGGGAAAATGAATGTTGTTCCATAGTACAATTAATATTGGGAGGAAGGATTCCTTCACCTTCAACCTCCATAGATCAAATCCATTACATAAACTTGTGTGAAAAGTCATCTACCTGCAATAAGAAAGAAAGAAGTGAGACAACATGCACAACCTGGTTAGTAAGTAAAAATATTATATTTATTTTTATATATGAGATCCTAATACCTAAAATTATTTTTTTTTGTACAAACAGTTCTTATGTCTTCCATATAAAATTTAATTAGAAATGAAATAGAAATGAAAATTCACTATCTATCTATACATATATACACAACCGAAAAAAAATTTAAACTTTACAAGGGAACATAGATTTACATATAACATAATTGAAATAAAAAGAACCATTATTATATGAGTTACAACCCTCATTGGTCCCACAAGATTTCTATGCACAATAAAACACACAAAGTATTTGTGGAGGGGTTGCATTCCTCCAATAGGTCGTGGGGTTGAAAAAAGGTTCATATGATACCTTTGCATCATATGATACCATATGATACCAACCCATTTACATTGAAGGCGAGTTGGGTAAGAGTATAGGTGAGGGGTTCGGGCTATTATACCACCTTGGTGGGGTTAAACAAAGGTTCGATGTTCTTTATGTGCTTGAAATCCTAGACCAAACATTTATAGCACTAGGGTGTCATCCATTATAGCACCAAGGAGAGATCCCATTAAACAAGCAGATGGAACATACTCGGTAGCTCTGTTGGAGATAAGGGTCATCTTGGATCGCCCACAAGAGTCGCAAAGGAGATGGAGGAAGGAGATGCCCCTACCTATTGGTTGATATCTTTCTATTCTCTACCCACTAGGACAAGGAAATTCAAGATGATAATAATAATAATAATAATAATAAATAAACAATGCAACCCCTAAAGAAAATCCTAGACTACATAATGTGCCTCACGCACTATGAGCTCAAGGGTACGAACTCCCTATGAGGAATTATTTTTTTGGATGAGTAAATCTTGCTGATACATCTGGTCTTTATTTATATTTATTAAAAATAAAATCAAGAGAAAACTTGTGTTTGTCCTGGTGCTAATTTGTCAACCAAACACAAAGCTACTTTTTCCCCATTTCTATATTATACATTCTTGAGCCATAAACAAGGCCACTTATGTTCTTGAGTCGATAGCAATTAACAGATTGATTTCAATCTTAGGAAATATTGGAGACACCACTCAGAGAACTTGGATATTCCCTTTGTAAGGAATCATATAGCCATCCTATACCAGGTGTGCTAGGTCCAAAAGTCTCTAAAACATACCAATGTTTCCATACTTGGAAGCTCTTACTCTAGTGTTGCATTTAGATAGATGGGAGGTAGCATCATCATGACCATGCATATTGAAAATACCATTTTCGATGGTGATACCCAAACAAAGAAACTACTGAGGTGATATCCCTATTCCATACTATACAGCTCTCCTTGCAGAGTTGCAGACCTAGAAACAAAATTTAGGTAAGAAAATGAATGCATGTGGAAGGCGACATGCTTTAGTGGAGCCCTACCTCCATTATAGTGTTGTTCGATGGTTTCCACATTTCTATAATGTTCCATATGGGTATAGGTGGCCACAAAATTATTCAGTTGGCTCAAAACAGTTTCTCATGTTGAAAATTTTCTTGTAATTTTCTACAATATTTTGGGTCCCAAACTTCTAGGGCCGTTTGAGGCCCTAAATGACATTTTTTGGTGATTTAGGTGGAAAAATGGTTTCCTTAAGAATACATCTAGACCCATTCAAAATTTTTAAACCTCATATAGACCTTTCTAACTTGATATCGAGTGCCCCAAACAAAGATTGTATGCAAAAGTAATGATCCTGAGAAGTTGGCTATTCAACTAGCCACCATGGGGCCGCAAACTTTATGACGATCTATCTCCTAGGGTTAGCTTTAGGGTTTTATGCCTCTCCAAGTCTTTATAATAAAAGTCCATTCAGCCTTATACTGTATCAATCTTATCACAAGTGAGCATAGCTGCCACATCTCTTCTCAGAGATATAACTACCACCATTCTATTTGTTTTTGTTTTATAGTCTGTTATATTTCATTCATTTAACAGAATATGAGTTTACTATATTATTTTGTTTATTTCTATATATTTGCGCATGTGAATATACATACATATATTTTCTTTCATTTCATTCTCACATAAATCCATATCATTGGTATCAGATCTTTCTGCTCTTGTGGTTTCTCAGTGCATGTCCTCGACGGGATCTGAATATTGAAAGTTGGGTATTGAACTAGTAGAGCTTGGGGAAAAAACCTCTTGTCATGACAAGCAGCCTCACATGGAGGGAGAAGAAAATATAGATGAAGGAGAAAGAGATCATATTAAACTATTACTTGAGGAATCTCTTGCATGACAGAGGAATGAGATGATGGATAACTTTCCCCAGATCCTTCTAAGAGTACAGACGACGAAGGATGCACCTTCAACGAGTAGTCCTTTCAGGGTGTAAATCCCTTCAAGGTACAAGTTAACTTTGACATCCCCTTATTTGAAGGAAATATAGATGCATATGCTTTGGAAAATTATTTAAGTCTGTTAGAGGGTTACTTCTCTATTCAATTTTTTTCCGATAGTGAAAATATCACCTTCACGGTCCTTAAGTCCCTCCCCCATGTCAAATATTTGTGGGATGGGTACTACGAGAAGAATGCAAAAGATGAATCTGATATATTCAAAACAAAACCCACTTGGGAACCTTTTTTTGATGCCTTCAAAGAGGAATTCTTCCCTGTTCGAAACTATGATGACCAATACACTAGGTGGACGACATTGCACTAGGAAAGAGACCAAACAATGTTGGAGTATACTAATATATTCCATACCCTGTGCTCAAAGCTAGGTATTAGAGACTATGAATGAAAACTGGTTCTAAAATACCACAGTGGAATGCACATGTACATTTATTCAAATATGGATTTCCTAGATATATCCTCACTAGGAGCAGCTACCAATATGTCATCAAAATCAAGTAAAAGTTTAAGCAAAATAATATGTAGGAATTTGGGTCTGAAAATCAGCAACAGAAACTAGGAAAAATTGTCCCTAATTCACAACCCGAAGAACAAAGCAAGGATGGAAAAAGTCCTGACAACCATTCCAAGCCACAGACAAATAAGGGTAATAGGAAATCAAAGAAGGACACTGACAAGTGCTGCGAGTTCCATAAAATACCATGGCACAACACTGATGAATGCCGCTTAAAGCAATCTTTGTTGGCTGAGACGAAATCTCTGGATCCAGAATCCAACTCAAACACTGATGCAGAGAAAGAAAGGGGTAAGAATATCATTAACACGGAATTTAGTGCCACCATAGAAACTACAAAGATCCAATTGAAAGAGTCAGAGGATCCATAGGAAGTGGAGCGCCTCTTCCATTCACAACTATGGGTGTGGGAGAATCTGCTACATTTTATTGTCGACAATGGTAGTCAAAATAACCTCATATCATACGAGGTCATAAAAATATTGAAGCTTCTGATAGCTCCACATCCCCAACCCTATAACATTGGTTGGATGAGCCATGGAGGAGACATCTGTGTCAGTCAACAGTGTTGCCTCTCCTACGACATCAATCCCTTCAAAGATGAGGTAATGTGTGATGTTTCCCCACTTGAATTTTTTGATGTTATTTTAGGACAACCATATATGTGGAAACTCCATGTTGTGTATGAGTATAGACCTCATAGTGTCATTATTACTTTGGGAAAGAAACTCTACAGGATACCAGAGACAGTTCCTGCTACTGAAGTGTCTCTCATCAAAACAAAGAAGTGTAGGAAGTTAATCTCCCAGACAGGGAAATTTGTACTGTTCATGGTTCATTCTGAGGGAGAATGAAATATCATAGAAAAATCAACCACCTCCACATAGAACCTCTCTATGCAGCAGAATCAAGTGTAAAACATTGTGGAAGCATACCAAGACATATACACCACACCTATTGGGGTTCTAGTACATTGTCAAGTCAAGCATTCCATTGATTTGATCCTTGGTGAACCTTTACCTAATGGCCAGTATACAAGCGCTCCCTCATGGAGAATGAAGAAATCAAACACCATATTCAAGAGTTAATCCAAAAGGGCACATTCGACCCAACTCCTCACCTTGTGGAAGCCCAATTGTGTTGGTACAGAAGAAAGATGGGACATGGAGACTCTATATTAACTATCAAGCTCTAAAAAAGATCACATTATAGAATTAGTATCCCATTCCCCAAATCAATGGCCTCCTCGATCAACTCAAGGGGGGCTATTATTTCAACAATATCGACCTGAAGTTCGGTTATCATCAAGTGTCAATTGAGTAGATCGATGTCTGGAATATTGCCATCAAATATCATGAAGGACTTTTTGAGTTGTTGGTCATGCCTTTTGGCTTGACTAATGCTCGAGAAGCCTTCGTGAGTATGGATGACATTCTATGTCAAGTCACCAATTCCTTTTTGTTTGTATATATATATATATGATATCCTCATCTATAGTAGAACATGAACATAATATGTACAACATATACACCAGGTCCTCAACACCCCGTGACAACACAAGTTATATGCCAATTTAGAGAAGTTATCATTTGGCATGGAAAGGGTTCATTATCTAGGATACATTATGGAAATACATGGTGCTCATGTAGATTTGGACAAGAACCAAGACATTCGCGATTGCCGACCCCGACGACTCTCACAGATCTTCATAGCTTCCCAGGCCTTGCAAAATTATATCAAATATTTTTGTTGGGATTATCTAATATTTCTTGGTCCATTAGATAAGTGACCAAAGGTGGATATAAGGCCAATTTCATTTGGTCCAAGCTACAACAACACATATTTGAGGAGCTGAAGAAGTGCTTATGTTCAACACCGGAGCTTACCTTACCATATCTGCAACAACCCTTTGAGATCGAAACAAATGCTTTATACTACATTGTTGGTGTGGTCCTCACTCACCATGGCTATCCAATGGCATATCATAGTGAGACAGTTTCAGATACAGTCTAGACGTACCCCACCTATGCCAAGGCCCAATGTACTCCATTGTCCAAGCCTATTGCCAATGGAAGCATTACATCCTTGGAAGAGAAACAGTCATCCATGTCGATAACAAGACCTTGCAGTTCATGCAAACCCAAGGAAAGTTATAGAATGACCACCACCAGAAGTGGTCCACTTACTTGCAGCAGTTCCACCTAAACATTAAATATAAGAAAAGTAGCACCAATCAAGTTGTTGATTTCCCCAGTCGACCTCCACTGGAAGCATTAACCACAATTCTCAACTCTTGCGCCCATGAGACCTCTAGGTGGCCTTAACTATATGAAAATGATCATGAATTTGCTCCTATTTATCAATCCTTGTGTGTAGGTACACCAGTGGAATAATTTCATATTTAGGATGATTGTTATTCCACCTGGTTAATCTCTATGTTCCTTTAAGTGAGCGTGCAAAGATGATTTTGGAAGAACCTTACATTCGGGTGGCAGGGAACTTTGGTATGGAGAAGACAGTGGTTGTCTTGCAGAAGTATTTTTATTGGCCAAAACTCCAACAATATGTAGGTCGATATATTAGATCATGCACTACCTATGCCATTGCAAAACCAACCGTTAAAAATCAGGGGTTCTACACCCCCCTTCTTACACCAAATGGGCCATGGGAATCCATATCCATGGATTAAATTTCAATACTACCTTCAACTAAGCAAGGGAATGACTATGTGTTTGTGGTTGTGGATTGCTTCTCTAAGATGGCCATTCTTATAGCCTGTAAGAAGAGCTTATTTGTTGAAGCTACTGATAACCTATTCTTCCATCCTATTTGGGTTGATTTTGGGTTTCCATAGACTATCATTTGAGATTAGGATAGCAGGTTCCTAAGCACTTTTTGGTCTAGTCTATGGTCATTGATGGATACCAAGCTCACCAAATTGGCTGCCTTCCACTCCCAGACTGATTGACAACCATAGGTAGTCAATCACATGATTGTGCATATTATAATAATGTATAATTATAATCATCCCCACAAATGGTATGAGATCTCTCCATAGTTATAATCGAGCTCTTCGTAGCTCTATCGGTCACAGCCGTTTTAAGGCATGCTTGGGTTTCCAACTACTAGCCCCAATTGATGTATCTCTTCCCCTTACATCCACATGGGAGGAATCTTCCCATGCTCAGGCTGAGGTTGATAAGGCCACCATATTTGTTGTATGAATCCATCATATCCACCAATAGTTCCATGACATTTTGGAAATGACTGATACTAAATACAAGCAGCGACATGACCATCATCGGGTTCCACACAAGTTCTAGGTTGGGGATAAGGTTTGGTTGCATTTTCATAAAGAGAGACTCATAGGAACCCATCTCAAGTTTCATCCACTTTGATATGGGCCATACACCATCACCAATGTGGTTGGTGACAATGCCTTCAAATTAAGCGTTCCTCCATTCCTTGGCTTGAAACCAATATTCAATGTGGAGCTACTTCAACCATATTTTGCACCATTGTTGGACACCTCCGAGGTGTCAGAACAGTTAAAACCTATAAAGTTTAATCCCAACTTCATGGAACAAAAAAAAATTGATTATATCATGGACACATAGGTTAATGGAACCCTCCAATAGAAGATCCAACTATATCGAGTTCTCAAAGTAGGGAAGATCCTCCACTAAGGCAGGTGGCTCACCATGAGTCAAGTTCAGCAGAAGTTTCCCCATTTGATAGGGGAACTCAACGTAATGGAGACCATTTCTTCCTAAGGGGTAGGACTAATTTAGATGGGTATAGGTTTCCACTCACCTATTCCACTGGCTCAAAACAATTTCTCATGTTGACAAATTTCTTGTAATTTTTGACGGTTTTTTAGGTCCCAATCTTTTGGGGTTGTTTTGAGGCCCTAAACGACGTTTTTTGGTGAATCGGGGGGCCAAATGGTTTCATTTGGTGTGGATGTAGTATTAGCAAAAAAACATTAACCTCAAATAGACCTTTCTAACGGGTTATTGAGTTCCCCAAACAAAGGTCGTATGCAAAAGTTATGATCTCGAGAAGTTGATTGTTCAACTAACCACCTTAGGGTCGCAAAATTTATGATGATTCATCTCCTAGGGTTAGGTTTAAGGTTTTCTACCTCTCCAAGGATTTATAATAAAAGGCCCTTTTGCCTCCTATTGATTCATCTTTTCACGAGTGAACGTAGCTGCCACACCTCTTCTCATAGATATAACTACCACCATTCTAGCTACTTTTGTTTTATAGTATGTTCGGTTTCATTCATTTAATAGAATATGATTTTACTATATTACTATGTTTATCTCCATATATATATGTGCATGTGAATATATATGCATATATTCTCTTTCATTTCGATATCACATAAATCCATATCAATATTTATACCAATATTATAGAGTGCAATGATAAAATGAATGGATTGAAGAAGTTTATCCTCATCGTGAACTTTGTATTTTGTATTCTCTCAAGGTATTTTTCCCATCATTGCCTCATGTGATTTTTTTTTACACTCGACACACTAAAGATCAAATATTCTATGTACTATATTTGAATACATACTATTCATAAACATACTTCAACCACATAGAAAATCAATACGTAGACATAGTCTTCACACACTAGCTCGATGAGACGTAAATACGTGTTCTTGGTCCACATAGCATGCAGAGAGACACAAGAACATATGATACACCATCATGCATATTTGGTAGGAGAAGAAGATGTTTTCATTGTAGAGATGGCCCAAACCTCGAACAATTCCCATGCACCAATGTGCAATGTATCCATGTATTGTTAAAATATTATAAACCCACTCAATACTTAGAAAAACAATAATTAATCATGTTTTGGTTAATTTCCTATGTTCTAGCCTAGATAATTGGCATCCACTTACACCACTTGGTCAATACTTGGCATATATACCCCTATATCACCTTTCCACTGATTCTAGTTATATTCTTCCAAGTTTATTGACTTCCTAAATCAGTAACTATTCCTTCTTGCAGATTATGTCTTTATACTGCTTTATTCCCACTTTTCAGTGGATAACATAAAGCTAGCCAACCAGGAAACTACTATATTTTGTGGCTAACCCATCCTTCATGATTTTCTCTCCATATTCCATTATTAACATGTGTTTCCATCACTCGTGAAAAATCACTCATGCTTTAGCCAATTCGTGATATTCTTGACTAATTAGGAAAATGTTTTAGTCACCTATGGGGGTTTAGCATATTTAGTAGGTCTGATTTATGAACTAGCATGAATTATCTTCTAGAAAATATATTTTTTTAGTTTATAAAGATGTAGTACCAATGTAATAATCAATCAATCAATTCATTGATTCAATAGTCAATTACTATTATTCACTTCTCTTGTTTTCAGTCTCATTATTATCCTCTCTATTTTCCTTGTGCATACTTGTGAGAATTGTCTTGCAAGTAGATCTTTAACCTGTGCTTACACATAGCATCAATCCTCTATCTTCATAGCATTAGAGCTGTGATTTCTACATGGTAGCAGAGCATGAGGTTGCTTAACCTGTCAATCTCTACATCATAGATCTGAGGTTCTCGAGTTCTATAGATTTGAGGAGCTATTAGTTCTCTACATTAGAGTGCATCGAGTCTCCTATCCCTCTCTGAAGAATATCTTGAATTGATATTACAACATTTTATCTTAGTTTATATTTGTGTAGGTTTCAGTGACTATCTTCAAGAGTGCATCAACTTATTACCATGGATTCCTATTCAGCTATGATCACGACTCTCTTCAACTATTATGAATGGAAATCCAGAATTGGCATTCTGTTGTGCAATAAAGAACTCTATAGAGTTTCTTTGGCTTTAGAGAATGATCCCAATTCTATTGTTGAGAAATATAAGTGGCATAATAGATTGGATGAATCCTATGGACTACTTTTTCTCTCTATTTATCCCAATATTATTTTTCATCGAGATGGTTTGACCACTCCAACCCAAGTATGGACCAAACTTGAGTCTCTCTTTGGAGTACAAGATGAGATAAGAGCATCACTTGGAGAATGAGTTATTCTCATTGAGTCCAAGAAGTTTTGAATCCATTGAAGGATTATTCACCAAATTCAAGTCACTTGTACTATTGATCAAGCAATGTGGGATTGATAAGAAGGAAGATCAATTGATTCTTTCCATATTATCAAAATTGGGTCCTAGATACTTAGTTTTTGTGTCAACTTTTCATGCTACTAGGCTTGTTATTTCGAATTAGAAAATTCCTTCTTTGAGTACATTCTTTGATTCACTAACAAAGGATCAAGATAAATTGATCCATATGGGTGCTCTTATAATATCCAAGGGCAAGGATCATTATCTTATAGTTCAAGGAAATAAGAATGCAAAGTAAAAAGAGAAGCAAATAGTGAAAGAGAAGAAGCCAATGTCAGATAATGAACATGAAAAATCGAATATTACTGATGAAGGTTGAATGAAGAAAGTCAAGAAGAAAGGAAGCACGTCCAATTTTTATTATTGAAGGAAGGGCTTTGATACTAAGAATAAATTTTGCAAGAATAATATGTACATCATGTCTCAATTACTTCAGAAACATAACATCGGAGATCCAGATCAACTAGAGAAGCCTGTTGAATCTTCAGAATATTGTCATAGTGCGCCATCCCAAGGTAATATCAACTATTCCTTGAGTTCCAGAGTTAAATCATTTTCTCACATAGCTTATATAGATTCATTTTATTATTTATTAGAATCATAAATCTCAATGTATTTCTTGGATAAATCACTTTTTAGTTCACTAGATCCATCTCCCAATGATTGTGTTTTTTCACTAGATCTTGAGTTGTCTTTGTCCAACTCTTACTCATTGAATTCAAATGATTATGGATCTGATTTAGAATTATTTTTAAATGTTTATATGCATTTTATGACATCATCCATACAATTTATCCATTCTTTGAATACTCCTAGGACTATACAAACCCGTAGTTCAATAGTTGATTCCTTATTGGTCTCGTATGCAATGTTACTTATATCTAATGGTTTCAAGTATACTCTATTTTTCACTAGTTGGTTATCCATGACATTATTCATCCTTGTAGTTATGGTACAATTTTTTTTATTTGTTCTAAACATCTATGGTTCATATCTCTAGTCAATTCATCATTCAGATTTACACATTCATCACTTCTCCCCAGTTTATCATCCTTTTCCTACTCTATCCCTGTATTCTCATGGAGACACTATAGATTTGGTGTTTTTTTCTCCATATCATATATTTCTTATATTTCATCCTCATTTCAGAATTGGGAACAACAATTTGAAAATAAGATATATGGTCCATTTCACCATTTTGCAGTTATATAAGTATGTGATTGTATTGATTTTTTACTCTTTGGGAAGGAGTATGCACATATATATTTTCCTTTTCATATTGGATTTTCATATCATAGTATGTTAGAAATAAGAAGAATTCATATAATGATCCTCTTTCATCAAATGAAGAGCTACAAGGATTCTCTCATGTTCTTTCTTTCATATACTACACTCTAGCGCATGATCACAGAGTTTGCAACTTCTTCATTAAGTTCTTTAGGAAACAGTCCAGTCAGTTCATTCAAGTGAAGAAAAATATATAATGAATACATCTTGTTCATTTTGTTCCTTTTTCCTTTCTTGAGGGAGTATTTTCCCCATGTGGGTTTTCCTCTTTCCTCACTTTTCTAGACATAAACAATTACAAAGGGTGACCATAGCCTTGTTTTTGGGCCCTATATGCATTTAGATTTCTAATTATTTCAGATAGCCTCATCATACAGTCAAGCTTACAGGGTGGTGTTAGAATATTATAAACCCACTCAATACTTAGGATAACAATAATTAATCATTTATGGTTAACTTCTAATATACTATCCTAGATAGTTGGCATCCACTTACACCACTTGGTCAATACTTTCCATATATACCCCACGAGTGCCTTTTTATTGATTCTAGTTAGATTCTTCCAACTTTATTGATTTCCATATTAGTAGTTGCACCTTCTTGTAGACTATGTCTTTATACTGCTTTATTTCTATTTTTCAATGGATAAGGTAAAGGCAGTCAACTAGGAAACTACTATATTCTGTGGCCAATCCATCCTCCATGATTTTCTCTTCAGATTCCATGATTAGTATGTTTTTCCATCACTCATGTTGTAGAGGAAAGTTTCCTATAGCTAGGGTTTAAGAGTCCATCAACGTACTGGGGTTGAAAGAGAGATGCATATAGTTGTACAAGTATATATAAGCAAGTTTCAGAGATTATAATGGTTCATACCTTGACAAATGAAGGTTGATCCAAGAATCCCTTCAATCCTCTTCTTGCTCCTCTTGCTCCAAGACACTTGCAAAAGGGTGTGTGCAAGAAGTTGAGGGACCTTTTAGATGCAATGGTGGGGTGAAGTCAATCACTCTTAATCCAAAAAAATAAATCATCCCAAGCAATCCCGAACCTGTCATACCTAGTCCCAAGGCTGGCAATAGGCATGCCAACTAGGATAGTTTAACGAATTATACCTTCCTCAAACCAATATGACCACATGTGAAACAATTATAATCAAATTAATATGAAATCATAATCTGATTAACATAAACATTTGATCATAAAGAGAGATTCAATCACACATTGAACAATAATTTTGGAAGAAGAAGGACATCACACCTTTATTAATCATGAATGAAGTACAAGTATACCTTCTATTCAAGTTGGGAACCTCACAAAACCTTGATCTAGTTATTTTGCTTCTCTTCTCCAAGGAACTCAGCCTCCAAGCTCTGCAACACAAGGATACAACTTCTAGGGAAAATATGGGGGGAATGAGAGTCCCAATTCCTCCAGCATAACAATGCAAAGATTCAAGTCTCTTCTCATGGACCTCCCTACCTCTATTTATATGCTTCTGAAGAGATAGGGTTGAAGACAAAGTATCTACAATTGAAGGAGTCAGTTGCATAACCACCCAAACTTCGAGAAACATCCATTTTGACATCTACAGGAAAAATAAGCGGGTTGTAGTGACAACTGTCACATACATATGCGGGTTGCAGTGACAATAGTTGCATATGCAAAGAGATACATGAGTGGGGGTGACAATAGTCACGTATACAAAGGTACACATGGGTACCATATTGAAAAAGTCGAGTATAATACATATGTACCATGTATGACAAGTCATGTATAGGTAAAAGATGCTCATTTTAAGGGTACTTCTGTGGGTTTTCAGACTTTGGTGTCTTTTGGAAAGTTTTAACTGAATCAGATACATTTCCAATGGTGTAGAAAACAGGTTAAAAGTACTTACAAAAATATGGATATGATTCCTCCAATATAGGTGTTTCTCAGTGACTTTCATGAAGTGTCATCATGAAAGTGTCAACATGCGACAAAATCATGGGAAAGTGGTCATAGGAAGAGATGTGTGATTTTTGGCTATAACAGATTCCCCCTAATGTATTAGGTTAGAGGGGAAGATAATAGCTGAAATACATTATAAAGGAAACGACTGAGTATGGAGAGAAAAGAGAGTCCACGATCGAAAGGCTCAAACAAAGGTACCTGAAAGAGGGATAAATGTTTGAAAAAAACTGATCTCTGGGACATACAAGTCCATATACAAAATATCACCATAAAGATACAAATGGATCCAACATATGTATAATTGATGTAACTGTCATGGTTGCATAATATGCAAAAAGGCACCATATCAAAACAAAAGGAGTCATGGCCAAAACTGAACAAGGTGGATCGATGCTCAATAATCTGTCATAGCCAGAAGAATACAAGGTGGATATATGTCTTAGCAAAATGTCATTGTTGGGCACCCAATATGCAAGTTAATTACAGCTAACATACGGAGTGTGCAATATTTATTGTCAACCCAGGAAAGTCTTTTATTTCAAAGATAACATGCACTATATATGCTTAAACACTGAGTTGCTCTAAGTAAACAATCCTAATATTTGTTCAGCTACGCTCATCCCAAAGATCCACTTATTCTAAGTTACCTTCTAAATAATACAATCACAATTACCTTCTACTGTTCTTAATCTAGAATTGAAAGATTCATGAAATCACATCTAGATTACTTTTGCAGAAAATGAAATCTTGTTTATCAAACCATCTTAATAGTTTACCCAACTATTATTCTAGAAATTCAAAAGATAGAAATTGAGTTCATCTATTCTAGGAATTCAAAATACAGGAATGGAATTCTGCAATCATGAAAGCAAAGGAACAACTTGCAAGAATCTATGGAAACAACAATTAAAAGATCTAGGGATGAACAGGGTTGTTATAGGCTACCATGCAGTTGCATAAGGAATAATTACCTACACAGTGGACTGTCACACCATGCCACTACAACTTTCTAAGAGATGCAATTAATAACCCACTGTAAATCCACAACTGTTACAGCTTCCTATGGAGAAATGAAATTAGCATAACATCACACAACAGAATAATTAAAATTCCTAATTTAACTCAGCAATCCTTGTGGGAAGGTGGCCCCAGCCTTTACACATAGATGATGGATATAACGCACGTTAAAACCCTTAGATCTGAAGTAACTCCTTGTATTAAAAAGGCATATCAAATACACAATCCTCAGTCACAGCTAATACAATAAATTGGTTAACGGTTACTCCCTTGGCTCAAAACAGTTCCCCATATTTATACAATGTAAATCATAACATCCTATCCCTATTATTTGGTAGCCATGAAGAACTCTGATCTTCAGGCACCCTAAATTACAATAGATGTTACAACTGTGGCAGGATGAAAGTAGGAAATATAGGGAAACTATTAATTGACCGAGAAATAATGATATCCTCAGACCACAGCTATACACAAGCAGCAGTGCCCTGTTGACCTCCAAATCTGTCGCATTCTAATGCATCTATCCTTGTACAGCTTTGCCTAAAATAATATATTGAGACTACATTCTTTGGGAAATAGTAGGATGAATGGCGATCAGCTTGAGCGATGAATATCCATCCTTTCCTTAGCATGTCATCCCGCTATACTTGCAGTCTCTATATCTCAAAATACCTTTATAAACCATCATATGTTAGCATATTTTAAATATATAAAGCCTTAATTACCACAATCATAAGCATTAATAAAATAAGACAATAACCAACCATACCTTGGTGACTTGAGAAGTAGAGTGAGGGAAAAACATCTGTTTAGCATGCTCAATAGGGTAGGATAACATAAAAAGAGGTGGATAAGGAAGGTCAAAAAGGGGCCATTTCTGGGCCCAATAGTCATATGAAGTGTGAAAAGTTCTTACACAACTCGGGCAATAGAAAAAGATAACGATGCTACTGTTGGCCCAAGGTCTTCAATCCAAACCACCCAAAAGGTATGAATCCTAACCATGCAAATAAATGAGCTGAAGTTGAGCATGGAGGAAACCGTTTGATTACAGACCATTAATGAGTACCATTAACAAACATGAGGGAAACCACCATTAATTAAAATGTTCCCCAAGATACCTAATAACAAGTGTGAATACAAGGACTTGAAGTCAAACACTTGAATAATCCATCGAGTAGGAGATAGTAAGGTATTCCCACTACTGAATAGCGAGGGAAATTTCCACTGATGACTGCAATCCCCAACGTAATGTTATAAAACTCTAAATCTCATTCCTAGAGCAAGAGGTGTTGCAGTCGATAGGAAGAGATCCATTGAAAAGAAGGCATTAAGGCATCCTTTATCATCAAACATTAGGCAAGTCAAAGACTAATTGGATATGGAACTGGTATTGAATTTCACGACAAGAATCATCGAAGACATGATGGAATGAATTGATACTAATGAATGTCTGACACAAAATTTCAAGGAAACTGTAGAATGACCGATAAAGGTTTAATCCTTGAACAATGAGAATGACACAAAAGTGAGTTAGGAATATTTTGACATAACAGTACCATTGACACAAATCTGCAATGTAGGAGACACTGAAATATTCCCCATATAATTGGAAAAATAATCCAACTAGAGGAGTAAGAAACTCTGAATCGAGATAAGGTCAAAATACTAGGACCCAATTGTTGATAGACTCAAAATTGGTGCTTTGTTCAAGGAGACAATACTTGCTGCCATGATGTAAAATACATGTGAATGAACTTCCCTTCCCTCTTTCTTGTAAAGGTTTAACGAGTCCAAGAAAGAAAAATCAGTACCTTGTTCATTTTTGGCAAGCTCGAAGAAGAGACAAAAGAATGCTTGATAAAGCACTGATTTGTGGATTTTACGAGCTTGAATTAGTGAATGCTCAACGGTGTTTTGATAGTTTTGAGAGTAGGAAAAACTCCAAAGAAGACTCTATGGGGGTTCTTTTTTGTAAAGTTAGTCTCCTGAGTCCAAAAAAGTGTAAAACAATATAGAGGATAATTCTCTTAGCCCAGGTGAACTAAGATATGCCTTTTTCGTAGTTAGTTGAAAAGGTATGAAAAAGAGGTAAACTATCACTAGAACGATGCACCTTCAAAAGAGGCATGTAGTCTGAGTTTAACAAGTGTGAATGAAGACAAGATCACTCAAAAATATCCATTTAATTATGAGAAATGTGGCTTACAACAGTTAACTCGATGCTTTGTTCTTTAGGTTTTAGGTAGCATGACGAATACATAAAGTACGCTCATAATCTTTTTCATGTTTAGATCCAGAGCACGAAAAATAGAAAGCTAAGCTCGAAAAGGTTCATTTTCCATAAATTTAGTCCTCCAAGTCCAGAAAAGAGATAAACCTATGCTTGAAGATACTCTTCTAGATTCTGAAGAAAATACAGTATTCCTTTTTCCTAAGTAATCCACAAGGCCAGAAAAAGGGGTAAACTTATACCTATGCAGATGATTGTTCAATTTACCTTAACGAGTATGAGAAAACAAGTTAACCAGGCAATCTAGTCAATTTTAAGGAGTTAGACTAGGGATTAAAGATAACTCCATATATTTCCCGTGAAGTTTTAACGAGTCCAAAAAAGTCAACTCGTGGACTCCTTACTATTTTTAACGAGATCAAAGGAGCGGAGAAAGAATGCTCTAAATGTGAGGAGATGATTTTCAAAGGCAGGAGAAACTAGTTCTAGGCATCAGGAACAAACCTATGCATAATGCAAGGAACATGAGCAAGATAAAGACACTCAGGGAATGCCTCCTCAAGGAAAAAGGTGTCAAGTTACAAAGGAAAAATGGTATAAGGCTGAGTGATGATAAGAGCATAGATGAGGGATTATATAACGAACTAAAAGCGTGGAAGCTGGCATGAGGCTCATAAGCACGAGTAGGGTACATGAAAATGTAGTTACAACTTGAACAACAAAGGGAGGTCAGTAAATAGTTGTGAATCCAACTACAAATCCTGTCTCCGAGAAACAACAACATCATAATCACATTCAGAAGAAAATATCCGATGCAGATCTCTTTGGAAAAAACCATGCAAGTTTGTTATCTTCTACAAAAGTGAAAGTCAAGGTAGAATCAACCAAAGAGGAGTCTATAGTGCCAATATCTGATGGTTTATGATCAATAAGATCAACCTCAGAAGAAAATAAAAAATAAGCTAGGGTGATAGAGTCTGCAGGAACAAACTTAGTATCACAGGAGTTGAAAAATTCAAAAGAAAAATCAAACTCATCGGGATCACTGACTTGTTGTTTGAAGGGAGAGTACAAAGACTCAATAAGACCACACAAGAAGATCAATCAATGGAAATATCAAACTTATAAATCAAGTAAGGGTTAGACTTAGTCACAATTGAACTGACATCCATAAGAAGGTCAGGCTGTATCAAAGACTCCGGGAATACTTCATCCGAAGGAAGGATATCATCAGAGATACGAAACATGTCTAAACTTTTAAATGGATTGACAGAGCGAAGAGCAAGTTCCACAGCCTGTATAGGATGACTCACCTGGTCAACTGTTGGGACCAAGTCCCAATAAGGTAAGCATGAACAAAGAGTCTTATCCTTAGTGGCAATTAAACGCAAAGAATATGAGGCCATATAGATCACCCGTGGCGGGGTAGTGTCTATAGAAACATTGGAAATCAATAAAGGAAAGACATGGTCTCTAGTTGGGTCAGGAGACAGATCAAGAAAATCTAACTGACGATAGTGACAATTTATTCATTGTGATTAAATTAAATCACATGAAAGAACATTGACACCATAGCCTGCATGGTATATACATAATCACACCCAAGGAGCATAGTAAAGTCCAATGGGTCTTCTATCACCATGAAATAAACTAATACAATATCCCCACCCAAATTAACAGGTGTTTGAGAAAGAATTCCCAAGGATATACTAGTTCTTCTATCAAACACCAGTAACTGACTAGAAGTCAACAAAAGGTTGGGAGATCCCATGCCTCGCTAAGCACGAAAACACATGATACTAACTCAAGCTCCTTCATTAGCAATACAACAAGAAATCATTTATTGTTCAACTTTGACCTTTATCTGGAAAGGTGTATCAGAAGGAAGGCCCAGCTTAACTAGGACATCCCAATCAAAGGAAGCAATCCGACAGATTGGTGGGGCTTCATCAGAAGCAAGTTCAATGCCCCCTTGTTCAGTAAGTTCTGAACTTGTAGTGAAGAAAATGTGACTAGCAGACACTCATTAGAGGAAATTTGGGATCTAAAATGGGCCTTATAAGAAAACATGCCAACAATAAATTTTGTGAGTTGGAATTCAAGAACCAATAGAATTTCAATAAAATGAGTCAGCGATAATGGTTGAATTGACATATTTGTCATAAAAGAAAACTACTTTTTTTGTTCGTATTTTCGACATATCTCCCTGTGTTTTTACTCAAATTTCAAGCAGGAGATCTCGTTCGATGCGGAATTTAATTCTGCATCCAACGAGTATCCACATTGCATACTTTTTATAGACCCTACTACCCCAAAAACAAGAAATACCTGAAAAAATGTGATGATGACATCATCATCACATTTTTCAGGTATTTCTTGTTTTTGGGGTAGCGAGGTCCATTAAAAGTATGCAATGTGGGTAGTCGTTGGATGCAGAATTAAATTCCACATCTAACGAGCTCTCCCGCTTAGAATTTGAGTAAAAACACAGGGAGATATGTCGAAAATACAAACCCAAAAAGTAGTTTTTTTCATTCTTCCTCCAAAATTAATAACTATTATTTTATTATTTTAACTATTATTTTATTATTTTAACTATTATTTTATTATTTTCCTTAGGAGGCCCATTTTAGACCTCAAATTTCCTCTAATGTAACTCTCCAAAGGAAGAGTGGGATTGATCGATAATGGAATTGATTCAATCGCTTTGTGAAAGTCACTCTCCAAAGGGAGTGTGGGATTGACCGAGGATGAAATTGGTTCAATAACATCAGGGTCACTCTCTGGAAGAAGAGTGGGGTGAAAAAAATACTAGGAAGGTTCGACCACTAGATCAACCAAAGGTTTAGTAGTTCGTTGAGAAACTACAGGTTGTTCAGGAGAAGAAAGTCCTTGATTCTCATACCACACTCTTCAAACCTCTGCGATAGTAGGGAACTGGTGAGTAAGATGAGCTCCCTCACATAGCTTACAAGGGAAATTAAGTTTGTATTTTGAGAAACAATTTTTCTCAATAGTTTCAACATGACTAATAGTGGATGACTATTTTCTCTCAATATCACCAATAGAGGATGAGCATTTTCCCCCAGCATGACCACCAAAGGCTGGGTGACTGGGTCCAACCTGTCTAAGAGAGGCTGGTTGTTGAAAAAATTCTTTGATTTTCAAACAGAGAATGACCATGGAACCAAACTCTTTGTACCTCTGCAATGGTAGGGCACAGATAAGTAAGGTGGTCTCCCTCACAAATATTACAAGGAAACTTTGTCTTGTGTTTTGAACGGTTAGTATTTTCAACAGTGTCAACATGAATCACAGTGGATGATTGTTTGTCCTCAGGATGGACCAAAAAGGATGAGATACTTCCCCCATCATGACCTACATAGGCTGAGAGACTGGGTCCAACATGACCTATAGAGGTTGGACAAGCACCACTAGCATGATCAACAAAGTTTGGATGGTGAAGATCAACTTGACTTGCAGAGGTTGAGTACTTGGATCCAACATGACCTAGAAAGGTTGTGTAGGTGCCTCCAACATGAACTGCAGAGGCTGGGTGGTGAGTTTCAACTTGACCTGCAGAGGTTGAATGGGTTCCCCCTTGTTTACAAGTTTTCTTTCTATTCCTACTTCTTTTACTCTTAGATTTTCGGTTACTAGTATCAGTACTTTCACCGCATGAGGAGGAAGGAGGAGGTGAAGCAACTATAGGTGAAGGGAAGTAATTTTTTAATGCCCTTGATATAAGGAGCTTACTTGAGAAGAATTAAGAGAATTTGAGACAATTGGAGTGGAAAACAACCACACCGATAGCCCTAGGGTCAATCCAAGTAGATTCAAGGCGGCCTTCAAAGGAACACCAACATTCCCTGTGAGAGGAATAGTACAAGGAGTTCCCAGCAAGGGGATCTCTTGGTTGGTGTTCAAAGGGATGTTAGCCATAGTTTCAAACAATAAAACAAAGTCTAAGGTCAATAGGAAACCAACAGTAGAAAGAACACACCACTAGAAAAAGCATAAGTATCAAGCCAGGAAAAGAAAGATTCCTTCTAAAGGAAATTCTAGGATGATGAGGACCTAGAAATAACCAGTGAAAGAAGGAGAGTAGTTACTTGGAATCTCATGAATATCCCTTTGGGTGCATGCATTGGAATCACCCAACTGCCCTCCCAGATTGTCTATCGAGGTTAAATTCCAAGTATACCCTAGGTGCACTAGAAATATCCTTCCAATGCCACCCATGTAAAATCCTAGAGGACAAGATACTAAGGCTACCAAAATAGCAGAGAAATTCTAGTGGAAGAGTCACCAATCCATCTGATGCACATAGGTAGGGTAGCAAAGCCAGAAAACGAAATAGTACCAGGAACCACACAGAGTCAGGAGGAGGTACTGGATGAGTCCCCAAATGTGCAACAACTCTGGTGTATGCTTTTCTGTGAAGTGGAGGAATATCTCCAATAGCTCAGTATTGCACAACCTCATACTTGACTACTGTGTCAGAGGAGATTTCTAGTTTATTTCCCAACAAAGTTGGATTTCCTAATAGATAGGCCACTATGTTTGATTTCAAAGCTTTGGGAAATTAAGATATCCCTAACCCAAAACACTAGCCTATACTAGTGTTTTTCATCCCTATAAATAAACAGTTACTAATAAATTTTAAATATTAAGCATTTATTTTAAAGGGATGTTAATTACTCAAAGGGGGTGGTGAAGGGTAAATCAATGGTGTTTTGAATCAAATTTGAAACAAAATTACTAAGCAAAGAGAAATGAAATGCAAAAAAAAAAACTATTCTCTTTCTTTTTTGAATAGAAACTTGAAAGCCACAAAAGAACAATTTTTATTTTTTATTTTTTGAATAATAAAGTTATGCAGTGCATTAAAGACAAAACCCTAATATACATGCATATTAAACAACTATATCTTCTTTTTATTTTTCTTTTATAAAAGCAAAAGAAAAACTACCTTCAAACTAAAGTATGCATATGACAAGAACAAAGAAAAAGGAACTATGCTATACAACCACCAAACAGACTCTAGAATGCCCTAAAGTCACTAGAAACCCTACTTGGAAGGAAGTATTGCATAAGAGACAAGTCAAATACTTTGGTACCGTGAATTGAACCAACAAAAGAAGAAGGAAACAAATACCAATAATCTTCTAAGTTCAAACAAAGATCACTAACATAGGATGACCATAAACATAAGTCAAAAATCATGCCAATCAAAGGGGGTGGAGGGCATGAGAAAATAGAAGACCATAATGCTATAAAAAGAATTACCACATAGATAAAGAGCACCCAAAAGGGATGAAACTAACTCCCTGGAGACATGCACCTGCAGAGGGCCCTAAAAACCCTACCAAACATCCCTCAAATAGTAGAAAAATCACAAAAAGAGGAAACAAGATTGTTTAGGGGCATACGCAAGTTTCCCTACTGATAGGTCACATGTCATATGTAGTTTGAAAATATAGAAGGCTGCATGTACATACCAGAAATGTGAATGTGGAGTCTTTCGCTCGTGTATGGGTGGGAAAAAGGCCCAAAAAAGGCCAAAAACTTCCTTAGGAAAGTAGGGAAGGTGTACTATCAGACTAAGAAGGTGTTCCTAGGTGGCAAGAAGGACCCGAAACCTTACAAAAGACTAGAAGAAAGACAGATAAACCTCAAATAGATAAGTCTCTCCCGAGTGGAGTGTCTAGTTATTTTGTAGAGGAAAGTTTCCTATGGCTAGGGTTTAAGAGGCCATCAACGTATTGGGGTTGAAAGAGAAATGCATATAGTTCTTCAAGCATATATAAGCAAGTTTCAGATATTAAAATAGTTCATACCTTGAAAAACGAAGTTTGATCCAAGCAGCCCTTCAATCCTCTTCTTGCTCCTCTTGCACCAATATACCTGCAAAATGAATTATACCTTCCTCAAACCAATATGACCACATATGAAACAATGATAATCAAAGTAATATGAAATCCTGATCTAATTAACATAAACATTTGATCAGTAACAGATATTCAATCACACATTAAACAATAATTTTGGAAGAAGAAGGAAATCACATATTTATTAATCATGAAAAGAAGAACAAGTATACATTCTCTTCAAGTTGGGCACCTGACGAAACCTTGATCTGGTTTTTCTTCTTCTCTTCTCCAAGGAACTCATCCTCCAAGCTCTGCAACACAAGGAGACAACTTATAGGGAAAAGGTGGGGAAAATGAGAGTCCCAATTCCTCCAGCATAACAATGAAAATATTCAAGTCTCTTTTCATGGACCTCCCTACCTCTATTTATATTCTTCTGTAGTGAAAGGGTCAAAGACAAAGTAGTTACAACAGAAGGAGTCGGTTGCATAACCACCCAAAATACCCAAACTTGGAGAAACATCCATTTTGACATTTACGAGAAAAATACGTGGGTTGAAGCAACAACGGTCGCATACATACGCATGTTTCTGTGACAATAGTCATGTATGCAAAGGGAGACACAATTTGCAGTGACAATATTGACGTATACAAAGGTATGCGCAGGTACCATATAGAACAAATCACGTACAATATGCGGGTACCATGTATGACTAGTAACATAGAGGTAAAATATCCTCATTTTAAGGGTACTTTTGGGAATTTTCATAGTATGGCATCTTATGGAAAGATTTATCTGACTCATATAGCTTTCCAACGGTGTAGAGAAAAGGTCAAACAGGGTTACAAATCTTTGGATACAGGTCCTCCAATATAGGTGTTTTTCAGTGTCTTTCATGAACTGTCATCATGGAAGTGTTGACATGCAACATAATCATATGAAAGTGGTCACATACAAATATGTATCATTTTGGGCTATAACGACTCATGACAACTCAATCGTTCTTTAGCTAATTCGTGAGATTCTTGACTAATTTGAAATGTTCTTTAGTCACCTACGGGGGTTTATCATATTTAGTAATCCTTTTTCGTGAGCTAGCATGAGTTTTCTTTTAGCAACTCTATTTTTCCTTTATAAGAATGTATTTCCAATGTAATAACCAATCAATCATTTCATTTATTCAATAGTCAATTACTATTCTTCACTTCTCTTGTATTCAGTCTCATTATTCTCCTCTTTATTTTCCTTGTGCATACTTGTGAGAATTGTCTTATAGCTAGATATTTATCTTGTGCCTACACATACCATCGAGCCTATCTTTCTTCATAGAATCACAACTTCTATTTACAAATGTAGAATATGATTCCACTCTTGCATAATTCCACCCCATGCATATTTAATGGCTCATAAACATGGTTCACTGGTTAAAAACATAAATAAACACAAGTCACTGGTTAAAAATACAGATAAATGTGGGTCATTTGTAGGAGAGATAACACTAGATAGTTGGTTAAAGTCATAAATCACCCAATACATAAATGAAAAAATGAAAAATAGGACCTTGGGTAGACTATGTTGCAGCATCACCCAATGCACATAGTTTACCAGCATAGATATATTTTAAAAGGAGATATATCAAGCATGGAGATCAATCAAATATCTCAGGGTCCAAACCCCTTTTTAGAGTGCAAATGTTGAGGAAGCATTTTAATTTATCCAATTTGTGTAATTTTTTTATATATGTTGTTGTAAATGTTTTACAAAGCGACATGTTATTTTTATAATTTTTTTTTTTTTTTTAAATTACACATGTCAGCTTCCAGTGTTGTAACAATATATCTATAAAAGCACTATGGAATCATATATATTTTTAGATTATTTCACTAAGAACATGATTTCAATTATTATTTAGGATGCCTTCCATTTTTTTTAGGGTAGTAAGGCTTACAAATTTTAACATGCTAAGGGTTTGAAGGGTTGTTATCATGGAGAGCATAAGGGTTATAGGGTTAATGTTGGTTATTAGAATAAAAACCATAGGTTTTATTAGTATAATAACTTTTAAATTTATAGGGGTTATTAGCATGAGGACCATGGGGTTGTCACCATAGGAAACACAAGTATTATATTATAAGTTTTAATATTATTATCAAGGGTACTATAGGGGCTATAGGGGTGATGAACATGATTTCTATAATGGTATTAGTATAAAGGCGTTAACTCTAGGATGAAAATGGAAGGAGCTAGACACCCTGTACTAGGAATGTAAAATGTAGAATGTGCCTCTTCGAGGAAATGACATACTCTCCTTTATCAAACAATGGATGAAATCCAAATTTATAATTGATTAAAATAGAAAGGAGATTAAAAAGTTGAGCATAGGGAAGGAATTTGAATGGGAAATGGAATCTTGATCTAATTAGATAACCATTTAGGTAATGATTAAGAGAATTAAAATAGAGAGGAAATTTAATAATGAGATCGAAAGGTAAAATATGAGATTGACAAACAAAGTAGAGAAGATAACAACTCCAAAACTTGAGAAGGAATTAGAACCAGGAATTGAACATTATAAATAAGCCACTCAAGATGGAAGTTGAGTTGTCAATTGAAGAATAAATAGGAAAGGATAAGTCTAATATCGATCAACTTATTGAGTATTGAGGAATTAAAAGAAGAATCACTAGTAGAAAAAGTGACATAAATGGTTTAAAAACTACTAAATTTACATATGAATGACTAAATTTATTCACATGACTAATAGTCATCTATTTCCAGTCACTTATAAAACACGACTAAATACATGACTATTTTTTTTAGTCATTTATTGGTTATTCTGATTGATCAATCTGGCCGTACATTTATTCATTGTTTTAGTCATTAATTGTTGTTAACTGATGATTTATTTAATCTTTTATTGTTGCTAACTATTCATTTGTTTATCCATTGATTTGTTAACTGGACAATTATTTATTCATTAATTATAGTTAATTTGTCATTTAGTTAGTCATTAAGCACAATTAGTTTTTTATTTATTTAGTCATTTCTTAGGATTTAAATAAGCATACATATAACTAATAATGAGCATACATAAATTCCCATAGCAACACATGTATGATAGACACACAATGTTTACGTGGAAAACAAAAAATTGGGGAAAACCACCATAATAGATCTATTATCTACCTTGACCTAAACTAGCCATGTTATGCCAAGTGAGCTAGACACCAATCACCTCTAGGCCATTTTAGAATGGAGCCTCATCAAGCCTTATAAATAATTCCTTACATGCAATACCGTGGGACAATACCATGGGTCACCAGATACTATGGAACACCAAATACCATGTAGAAATACCATTGGACATCATATACCATGGGATAAAACATGTGCTAGACCTAAACCACCTTTCAAAGACTCACTATTCATGGTTAACCCTAACAATCCCCCCTTTAAGATTAAATTAGGGATCTAACATACACCCCCCTATCACCAAGGTCTATCTCTTGACTTTACCTATGAGTTATGAGTGGTATGTATTCCTTGCCAAGTCTTACAACCATATGCCCATTTACATGAAAACTGCTCCATTAATTTTTTTCATGCGTCTTCATGGTGAATACATCATCACCATCTATTGCATCATCCTCTCTCTTTTCCATGCTCTCTTTCTTGTCCGTCTTTTTCCATGCTCCTTTTGTACCTTCATCCAAACCCTATCATTGATGTCCATATAAAGAATAATCCATATACCATATTGCATGGGTTCTTAACCACTATAACTGCTAGTTCTCTACGAATTCTCTTCACATACTTGATTCATCAATATTTCTCCCAGAACTAATATTAAACCATATCACATTCCTCCTGCAATTAATGACTCAACCTCTCTGATCCACATTAAGTTAGGATATGAGTACACCTTCCACCCTCATTCTTACCCATTGGTTCATTCAAGACTTGATGCAACATGCCTTCTCTATTCATAAGAGGGATATTGTGTGCTTCTATCACCCGGAGAAATTGCATTCTTACCAAGAACCCAAAAAGTACTAAAAGGGTGTTAGGTACAACCGAACATGCACCCCATAATTAATTCAAAAACTTAAGCACAGCATAACGAGCATAACTATATGCAAAACTATGGATCTGATAACAGTTCTTACTAGGAATTAAATGATCATACAAATAATTAATAATGAGATAATTCAAATCCATATAGCAACACATTTAAGATAGACACAATGTTTATGTTGAAAAACCAAAATTGAGAAAACCCACCATAATAGATCTATTATCTCCCTTGACCTAAACCATCCAAGGTGGGCCAAGTGAGCTAGCCACCACTCATGTCCAAGCCACTTTACAATGGAACATCCTCAAGCCTTATAAAAACTTCCTTACATGCAATACCATGGTTCAATACTGTGTGCCACCAAAATACACTTGGCCACCAATACCATGGAAAATACCATGGGCTACAAAAAACCATGTCCCCAAAAATTATGTGCTGGACCTCAACCACCTTTGACTCATTCCTAAGTCAATGTTAATCCTAACAATCCGCCTTTTAAACTTGACTTGGAGTAACCACCAACCCCCCTCAAATGTTTACCAAGGAATCTCACATACAACCCCCTCTCACCTAGGTCTATTTCCCAACTTTACTAGTGAGTTACTGAGGGTATGCATGAGTTACCAAGTCTTACAAACATATGCCCTTTTACATGAAAAATGTTGCATTAATTTTTTTTCATGTGTCTTCATGGTGTCTACACCGTCACCATCTGTTGCTTCATTCTCATGCTTTTACATGCTTTCCTTCTTCCTCATTTTCTACCATGATGTTTTTATACCTCCATCCAACCCTATTATGCTCTGATACGAATTCTTAGGATTTAAACGAGCATACATGTAACTAATAATGAGAGAACACAAATCCACATAGGAACACATTTAAGATATACACACAATGTTTACATGGAAAACCCAACCAAGAAAAAACCACCATAATAGATCTATTATATCCCTTGACCTAAACCATCCAAGCTGGGCCAAGTGAGCTAGCCAACACTCACCTCCAAGAAAATTCACAATGGATCCTCCTCAGGCCTTACAAAAATAATATGAAGTTCCAATTTTCAAACAGCTTCCATAAATACCAAGCTTCTTACTTTTAGGTAGTGCATGGGATAATGTATGTCAGATATACAATTGTACAAAAACTGTATTTACATTACACTCAACCATCTAGAAAGTGATTTTAAGAATGAACCATGAAATATTGATATACCTTTGGGTCAGCATTTTGTGCATTCCTTGCTAAAGAAGTCCCACTTATTATCAAAAGCACTCTATTCCATATTGGGGTTAGTAACTTTTAGTCTTTAAATTATTGGGAAGGCCAACATGAGAGGGTGTGATTGCTGAAAACCTATATAAAGGGGAACAATTCATATTTAACATGAGGAATAACAAGGTCATAGTATCATTCACCCATTGGGTTTAATGACCTTAAATTAGATTAACAATTCAAACTTATTGTCAAATGGCCCTAAATGGGTAAAAAAATCCAAAAAGTGATTGATTCTAATCAAGGATCTCAAATAGTCACTATTCAATCAACTCAGTGGAATGGACACAAGAAAGAAACTATTTTTCACAATTTTAACAACACCTTTCCCAATATAATGAGGACATTAACTTGTTAACATTCTTAGTCGAGAACCATAAGGGTGAGATCAATACTCTCCTCATAATTATTCAAGTTGAAAATAAGTGAAAGGATATTCAAGGTGGAAAATAAATATTTAAAATGTATGAAATCAAATAGTGGAATGATGATAGGATTTGGTAATCAAAATAGTCACATGATTAATTATCTCTCTTTATTTGGTCATTTGCTGATTTGTGAGTACACATGAAGATTTTGGACAAAAATATACCTCTACTCATTGATCTCAAGTAAAGAGTATTCCTTTGAATGCTTTACATGAATGTAGCTATATGAATATCTCCCTCCAAATAGACTATAATACCATGCACTATGTAATGTTATCAAGGATTCCACGTTCATGCAAACCTCCATATCTAATGTAGTGCAATAAAAAATTACTAAAATCATATGGAATAATTACTAATTTTTTTAGTATTTTTTAGTAGTTATTTGGTTATCATGCATAGATTATTCCATCGCATCTATCAAGTAATCATTAACACTTATTAATATTATGGAAACATGATTCATCACACAAGACCAATGATCTTTGGGAAATTCCAATATACCTGATTGAATATAATGACAACAACTTCCAAAATCTCTTCACAACACTAGTAAGAATAAAATGTACAAGAAGATGCCTAATTTTTCTAGTGTAGAGTTACAACTTTAATGATTAAGAGTAAAATCAATTTTACTTAGCACTCTTGAACTCTTCACTCCTTTGATCAAGATGTGGCACCATCATCAACAATGCGCTCCTCTACAACCTCATCTGCATAACCAAGGAATGATGAATTAATGTTTCACTGCATTACATATTGATTGACATAAGAACCTATAAATTCAATTCAAAAGGGGATACAAAATCAGTAATGAGAAAGAGTGGACCAAAAACTAATACCAATGGTAGTGATGGTGCTCCTCTAGCTCGCAAGAAGAAAAATAATTGAAATGTGAAAGGTAAACACAAGACTGATAGGCATGGCATAAATATTGGGATATGGATAATTATTTTTAATATATTTTAATTTTCATATATTGTATCCCAACATTATAATACTAAAATAATCCATCAATATATGTAAAATGTTTTCCATGGAAAATTAAAATCCCCAAAATAATCCACGAATCTATGTAAAAGGTTCTTGAAATTTTGACTTTAAAATTTTTCCTAATTTTAAATGTTGCTTAATATAAGTTTATAGAACATTTATTCTCTAATCCCCACTAAAATGCATGTATTATGAGAACCATTCATCTTCATAATCCAACGAATCTTGTTCCTTCAAAAGTGAGTATCATTCTTCTTCCCTTTTACATTTTATTGTTTCCATCTCTAATCTTGGATATTCAATTAATATCTCAAAAAATTCTATTTTCTCCCTTTGTAATTCAAGCTCCTTTTCAAAGGATGCGTTAAGGTCCTTCTAGAATTGGGATTCCATAGAAGCATGTGATGCAACTTCATTATCAACCAATTATTATGCTTAAATATGAGCTAGCTCCTCTAATACAAGTTATGTTGCCTCTCTAGTATCAAGAGCAATGTGCTAGTAGGTTGTGCTTTTGTGACTGCTTTTGCAGGTTGAAACAACCTAGTATAACTTTTTTAGTTGTAATCGAAATAGGTTAGGAATCATAATTCAAGTCAAAAATTCAAATGTAAATTCCAAGAATGAGGAAAAATCTACCAAAAGAAACAACAATAATGTTATGTTCTGCTGATAACAAATATGCTAAAAGAACAAATATGCGAAAAGAGTAATCCAAACATCTTGGTGTATTTTGTCAATATCAATGAATCAATATTGATGTCATAACAATTATAAATGATACAATAGTAAGTATTATTCCCATACAACTAAGTTCCATCCCATTTTCCATAAATGCACTTGAGAAATAAAAAAAGAACTACAAGCCTATTATTGAAGTCTACCTTCCTACTGACTTCCAATAACTCTTTCCTTTCCAAAGAAATCGTCCAACTGATAAGATCTTCATGTGATAGAGGAATATTGAGGTATGGTGAGAAAAAAATCCCCAAAAAGTACATGAGAAAACCATGATGAATAAATAGCATGCACCAATAAAGTTCAATTAAACAACAAAAACAAAAAAACCATAAAAATTATAACATGAGCTTGCAAAAAGATTAAAATAAAAAATATAATGAATTGAGAAATGAAATATTTGAAAATTTAAAAAAATTGAGTTTAAAAAACAGTAAAAACAATCCAATATTTCATGTAAATTTGGCAACCCCTCACCCATCAATTGAGAATATATAATTATTTGGCGTACCACCTTTAAGAGAACCATTTATGTCATGACTTGATAGCCTGCTAGAAATAAGTCTTGCTTATACTAATCCTATTTTAGCACATATATTATTAGCATGCACAATGAAATATTTCCCATGACATACAAAGTAGCAACCATCCAAGTACTAATGCAATGATAACAACATAAGTATAGCAAGTTAGATTTCTTGGAACAATATTTTGTTAAGTCTTGTCTCTTCTAAATTAAATCCAAAAAATCCATGAAGAAACACGATCACATGCAAAAATTATTGATAAATAACTTTTTAAGAGAAAACCATAGGGTTTTGAATCTATTTCTTTGAGGAAAGAGTGAAAAACAACACATTTCATAGATTGTAAACTTTTAAGAAACATAATCATTCCTCTTCACTAAAGATGAAAAATGGTTAGGATATAACACAAGCTATCTTATATATTTATTGCTAACTATTTTCAGTGGTTGTCTCAAGTTATCGACCTTTAAAAGGAAATCATCAAGTTAATGCCTAAGGAACCTTCTCTATCAAAACACCCATGAATCTGCCATATTTTCCATGGTGATTGTAAAATGATATCTTTTGAGTTCACTTGTTGGATTTTCCATAGAAGAATTATTTGAGTGTTTAATTTTCTACCATCAAAGTCAATCCTTCTCAATCCCATTTTTTATCCTAAAAAATCTTACTGCATTATGTAGTTCTTGAACATAAATGGTTAGCTAAAAGTGACATTGTAAACATAGGACAGTTTGAAATTGATGTATTCTATTTTGTTGCCTACAGGTTGGCATACCTAGTGATCATATTAGAGTATGGCGCAATAGATACCAAGTTTGTAATATTTAATTTGTGGAGTGTAAGTTGTCTATATCTACCTAGGAAATAAACATGTATCCCCTTCAATGACATACTACTTAGTTTTTGGAATTTCAAGCATGCAGTTGAAAGATTAATTTGGACTAACTTTTTCAAGATCTTGGAATTTATGACCCTCATTTTTCAATACATGGTGGATTGTATTGTGCACATTTGTAATAACCATCAATACTATATTTCTTCCATAATGAAGTATGGTATCTATCTTCAATATTTTTCTACATGCATATATTGCCTAGATGATCTTGATAAGGAGTTTTTCAGTTTTGTATATATTGGTTTCATTTTTATATGGACATTTAATGAAACTTTTGTATGGCATTATTTATAAATATTTGGGCATACTTTTGCATTGTGATGTCATAGAGTAGATCAAATGAAAAGAAATAAACAAAAAAAATTAGTTGTCCCACATATACAAACTATACTTATGTGAATGCTTCCTTCAAGCTATGCATAAACCTAAATTTGTTTCATAGTCTCACTCACAGAACAAGAACATTCTACTAAGTCATGCACTTTGTAATTTTAAACCAAAATAGAGTCATATTAACTCTTTCTCTACCAAGTGCTAAGAGGGATCAAATCCATTATAGTACAAACCTTTTTTACAGTTCTAAACTTGAATAAAGGTTGCACCTCAAGAGATTGGATCCCTCTCATCACTTGGTAGAGAAAAATTTAAGATAGATCTATGCTAATGTGTGTATTTATCACAAAGGGTAAAGAGGTGGTGAGTGTGTTAGTGAGAAACCAATAAAGGAAAAAAATTGAAAGAATAGAAAATCTGAACCATATTCTGTGTCCAATCCATTCTAAACTTGTACCAAGCCATTGTACACCTCCATGTAATCTAAGGAAGGGGAAAGATCAGAAGCATAAAATAAGTGAACCATATTATTTTCCCAGACCATTATAAACTTATACCATGGCATTATACAACATAATCTATGGCTTCTTGTACAAATTATTTCACATGAGTCTTTTTTTGTACTAAAATAAATAAGAAATATCCCACGTACTAAGTGTTAAAAAATATATACCCCCACAATAGTTGCATCCCTTTCAACCCTAGGAGGATTGATGATCTAGTTGCATCATGAGGCGATATGGGATGAACCATGTAGGAAGGGATGCGTCCATCCCCAACATGTGATATTTCATCACCCTCATTCTATCATTGCAACTTAGTTAAGAGATAAGTACCACCTATATGAACGAGAAATGTTTTATCTCTTTCACTATATCATGTCCCTCATGCAAACTCTCATGGCTCTTCAAGGTTGTACTAGATACACCATCTAGAATGATTGCATCACTCAATTGTAGATAATATGGAAAGGACAATGGAGGATTTTTATCCATGTTAGTTGTGTAGCTTGATATTCCTGATTCAAATATGTTATGTCAGCTCTGTTTGGATCCCAGCAACTAATGGGGGATGTGGGGGGGATTCCCCCACCCCATGATAATCCTTAGGGGGTCTAGTAGGTTTAGTGACTATTTTTGGGAGGGCCCCCATGGAGGCAGTTCAGGGGAAGTGCCCTCATAGTGAAAATTTTGAAAAAAAATCCTTGTAAAATGTTGTAATTTTAGATTCATGACTTGGTCAATAATGGGTGATTTACGGGCCCATGGTTTTTGGCATCCTGTTGTATTTTCCCATGGTATTCCCTTTATAAAAGGAAGGACTTGTAATATGGTTGTGTATTTTTTTTGGTATTGTAGCATTGTATAAAAGTCTTTGTGATTGTGTGAGAGAGACTGTGAGAGAGTGAAGAGGAAGTGCAATGGGTGTACTGAGGGTTGTATCCCTTCATTTTGTTGAACATAATAATAGTAAATGACTGGAAATTTCTATGTGGGAGTAGCCCATCTTGGGTGAACCACATTATATTTGTGTCTCTCTTTTAATTTTTTTTAATATTTGCATCTTGTTTACAGTTTATTGTTATTGCTCTCCGATCCTGTTTTCTAACAATTGGTATTAGAGCCAAAAGGTTTATTTGGTTAGTAAACTCGTAGGAAATAAGGGTTCATAGTTCGAGTGGGAGAAATGGAATAAGAACGAAATTTTTGGGTCAAGAAATTTAACGGCAAAATCTTCCAGTTATGGAAGATACAAATGGAGGATTACATGTACCAAAAGGATCTATACCTACCATTGGTTGGAAAAACAAAACAGACATCAACTATGAAGGGTGAAGAATGGGATGTTCTTAATAGAAAGGAACTGGGAACAATATGGTTGTTCCTCGTTTCGTCGATGGATTTCAATATTTCAAAAGAAAAGGAAATGAATGGTGTGATGAGCGCATTGGATAAGCTCTATGAAAAATCCTCGGCTTCGAACAAGGTATTTGTAATGAAACGTTTCTTTAATATGAAGATGTTAGAAGGTGGATATGTTATTGACAATTTAAATGAATTTAATACAATTACTAGTTAGCTAAGTTCTGTAAAATTGAACTTTGATATGAGGTTAGGGATCTTATAATCCTATGCTCATTGCCAGAAAGTTGGAATGGATTGTTCATGGATGTAATTAACTCTATCCCTGGTTCAAACATTCTTAAATTTGATGATGTTGTTGGTGTTATTCTTAGCAATAAAAAGTGAAGAAAAAGAATAGGTGAGACATAAGGTAATGTGTTGACCATGGAGAGTAGGGAGAAGAGAAAGGGAGAGAGGAAGGATCCTAGACAATCACAAAAACTATAGAAAGGAAACATCCAAGTCCATATTGGTAAAGGTAGAGTGTTGGAACTGTGGTAAGAGAGGACATATGAAGAAATAATGTAGAGCTCCAATGAACAAAGGAGATGGGAACCATGAGACTACAAAGGAAGAAAATGTAGCAAGTGATTTCTTACAAGATGCTTTGATTCTTGCATTACATAATACTAGTGATTACTTGGTAGTAGATTCAAGGGCTTCATGTCATGATACACCCCATAGGAAATTATTTCATGATTATGTTCCAGGTGATTTTGGACATGTTTTATTAGGGGATGATTAACCTTGTAAAATTGTTGGAATGGGTAAGGTACATATTAAGTTGAATAATGGAGATGAATGGATTCTAAATGATGTAAGGAATATTATTTCTATGAAAAGAAATATGATCTCAATATGGAAGTTGGGAGATAGTGGTTGTTTGTATACATTTGGAGAAAAGTGGTGGAATATCACTAAAGGAGCACCAGTAATATAAAAAGGAGATAGGTTATGTGCATTGTATTCGTGTCCTCATAATACTGATGATTCTCTCTCCCTAGCTTCCATAGAAACAAGCGTAGGATTGTGGAATCATAGGATTCGCCACATGAGTGAGAAGGGAATGCAGATTATTCACACAAGTAAATTGCTTCTAGATATGATGTAGGTAAGTTTGGAATTATGTGAGAACTATATTTATGGAAAACAAAAGAGAGTTAGATTTCTCAGGGTTGGGAAATAAAAGAAGAGTGAAAAGTTATATCTTGTGCATATAGATTTATGGAGAATGTCTTAGGTACAATCTCTTGGTGTCTCTTGTTATTATTTTACTTTTGTTGATGATGCAACTAGAAAAGCTTGTGGTTATTACATCAGAAAGAAATATGATGTGTTTGTTATTTTTAAGAAGTGGAAATATTTGGTTGATTATGAGATAGGAAAAATGTTGACATGTCTCAGATATGATAATTGAAGTGAACACTACAACAAGGAGTTTGATAGTCATTGTTCATACCATGGGATTCATAGAGAGAAGGCAGTCCCAGGAACACCACGAGAAAATGGTGTGTCAGGAAGGATGAATAGGATGATCATGGAGCGTGCAAGGTGTTTGAGATTGCATGGAGGGTTTCCCTTATATTTTTGGGTTGACTCTGTAGATATTTTTGTTTACTTAATAAACAGAGGGCCTTCAAGCACTTTAGATGGTGGAATTCCAGAGGAGGCATGGAAAGGTAAAAAGGTAAACTACTCATCTCTCAGAAATTTCGGTTGTGAAGCATTTGTCCATATTGATAAAGAAAATAGAATAAATCTTGAGTCCAAACCCAAGAAATGCACCTTTATTGGATACGAGGTTGATGATTTTGGTTATCGCTTATGGGAATATGAAAATCAAAATATCATTAGGAGTAGAGATGTGGTAGTCAATGAAAAGGTTATGTACAAAGATCAGTTGTAGGGAAAGAAAGAGAAAAGGGAAAACATATAGTACACAATGCTTGATGAAATCAAAGAAAATGAAGTTCCAAAGGTAACAGAAAATCAAGAAAAATAGGAGGTACCTCAAACTCCTGCAAATGTAATAAAATATACCAGGTTAAGTAGACCCCCTGAATCATTCTCTCTTTCACTATATTATGTATTGATAACTAATTATGGTGAACCAGAATGTTATGAATAGGAAATACAGGTGGAAACTAGAAAGAAGTGGGGGAAAGGCATAAATGAGGAGATAGATGCCTTGGTAATAATCCAGAATTGGGATCTAGCTGATTTTCTTGTCAGTAAAAGAGCATTGCAGAATAAATGGTTTTACAGGTTGAAGGGAGAAAAAGGAGGAAACAAGCGGTATAAGGATAGACTTGTGGTAAAAGGGTATGCATAAAAGAAATTTATATATTTTGATTAAATATTTTCTCCTGTTATTATAATGACTTCAATTATAACTCTTTTAAGTCTAGTGGTGGTAGAAGATTTGCATCTTTAACAGTTAGATGTAAAAGCAATCTTTCTCCATGTGGATTTGGATGAAGATATTATATGCAGCAACCACAGGGTATGAGGTCAAAGGGAAGGAGAAATTTGGTTTGCAGGTTGAAGAAGAGATTATATGGCCTGAAGCAAGTTCCAAGGAAGTGGTATTTAAAATTTGACAAGTTTACAAAAAAACAAGGTTATAGCAGATGTCATTACAACCACTGTGTTTATTTCAAGAGGCTTGATAATGGAAGATATACTATGTTAGTATTGTATGTGGATGACATGCTTGTTGTAGGGTCTAATATGTAGGATATAAATGTTCTCGATGTTGGTTGTGGATCCTGATCTTCCTAATTCAAATATTTTATTTCAGTTGTGTGTGGATCCCAAAACCTGAGAGGGGGGTTTGGGGGGGATTCCACCCACTATAGTCATCAGGGGGGTCTAGGGTGGGGCAATGACTATTTTGGGAGGCCCCCCTAGTGAGAATTCGGAGGAAGCACCCTTGTAGTGAAAATTTAGAAAAAAACTCCTTGTAAAATGTTGTAATTTCAAGGTCATGACTTGGTCAATAATGGGTGATTTACAGGCCCCTGGTTTTGGATAGCCCGCGGTATTTTCCCATGGCATTCACTTTATAAAAGGAAGGCATTGTAATTGGTTTGTGTATTGTATTGTCTCATTTTAAAAGCAACCTCTATAATTGTGTGAGAGATATTATTAAAGAGTGAAAAGGAAGTGCAACAGGGTTACTACAAGTTGTATCCCTTCATTTTGTTGGATGGTATAATAATAAAGGAACAATAATTATGTATGGATGTAGCCCATGTTGGGCGAACCAAGTTATATCTATGTCTCTCTTGTTATGTGTTTAATATTTGCATATTGTTTAATTGTTTAATTTGATTGCTCTATGATCCTGTTTTTATAATAGTCAGCATCAGAGAGAAAAGTTCTATTTGGAATGTAAACTCTCAAAGAAATAAGGGTTCATGGTTCGAGTGGGAAAAATGGAAAAAGAAGGAAATTTTAGGATCAAGAAATTTAATAGCCAAAACTATGAGTTATGGAAGACACAAATGGAGGACTATTTGTACCAGAAGGATCTATACCTACCACTGCGAAAAAGAAAAAAAACAGTCAACGACTATGAAGGGCGAAGAATGGGAGATTCTTAACAAAAAGGTGTTGGGAACAATATAGTTGTGCCTGAATTTGTTGGTGGATTTCAATATCTAAAAATAAAAGACAACAAAGGGTGTAATGAGTGCATTGGCTAAGCTCTATGAAAAACCCTTGGCTTCCAACAAGGTATTTTTAATGAAGCATTTATTTAATATGAAGGTGTCAGAAGGTGAATCTGTTGCTGACAATTTAAATGAATTTAATTCAATTCCTAGTAATATAAGTTTTAAAAGTGAACTTCATTGATGGGGTTTGGGATATTCTAATCCTATGGTCATTTCTATAAAGCTGGAGTGGTTTGGTCGTGGGTGTAAGTAACTCTATCCCTAGTTCAATCACTCTTAAATTTGATGATGTTGTTGGTGTTATTCTTAGCAAGGAAATGAGAAGAAAAAGAACAAGTGATACATCAGGTAATACATTGACCATGGAGAGCACGGCAAGACAAAGGAAAAGAGGAAGGAGACTAGGTAATCCAAACAAGTCTAGAAAGAGAATATCCAAGTCCATATTTGGAAAGATAGAGTGTTGTAACTATGTTAGGAGAGGATATCTGAAGAAAGACTGCAGATCTCCAAAGAAGAAAGGAGACAAACAACATGAGACTACTCAGGAAGAAAACATAGTATGTGACATGTTACAATATTATTTTCTTATTGCATTAGATAATACTAGTGATTATTGGGTAGTATATTAGGGGTCTTCACGTCATGCTACACCCCATAGGAAATTCTTTCATAATTATGTTCAAGGTGATTTTGGACATGTTTTATTTGGGGATGATGAACCATGTAAAATTGTTGGAATGGTTAAGGTATGAATTAAGTTAAATAACTAAAATGAATGGCTTCAAAAATATGTAAGGCATATTCTTCCTATGAAGAGAAATTTGATCTCAACACAGAAGATGGGAGATAGTGGTTGTTTGTCTACATTTGGACAAACATGGTGGAAGGTCACTAAAGGAGCATTGGTAATAGAAAAAGGAAATAGGATAGGTATGTTGTATTTAGGTCCTCAGAATACTCAGTATTCTATCTCTGTAGCTTCCCCAAAAATGGGTGCAATGTTGTGACATTATAGGCTTCGCCACATGAGTGAGAAGGGGATGCATATTCTTCAGTCAAGGAAATTGCTTCCATATATGAAGTGGGTAAGTTTGGAATTTTGTGAGAACTATAATTATGGGAAAAAAAGAGAGTTATATTTCTCAGGGCTGGGAAATAGAAGAAGAGTGAAAATATAGATCTTGTGCATATAGATGTATGGGGATCTCCTCAAATACAATCTCTTCGTATCTCTTGTTATTATGTTACTTTTATTGATGATGTAATTAAAAAAAATTGGGTTTGTTACATTAGAAATAAATATGATGTGTTTCGTACTTTTAAGAAGTGGAAATATTTGGTTGATAATGAGACAACGAAAATGTTGAAATGTATCATATCTGATAATGGAGGTGAATATTGTAGTAAGGTGTTATAGTTATTGTTCATACCAAGGGATTTGTAGAGAAAATAAGGTCCCAAGAAAACCACAAGAAAATGGTGTGTCAGAAAGGATGAACATAATGATCATGGAGAGAGCAAGGTGTATGAGATTGGATGCAGGGTTTCCCTTGCAATTTTTGGATGATGTTGTAGATACTGTTGTTTACTTAATAAACAGAGGGCCTTCAAGCACTTTGGATGGTGGAATTCAAAAGGAGGCATAGACAGGTAAAAAGGTAAACTACTCATTTGTCAGAATTTTGGTTTTGAAGCATTTGTCCATATTGATAAAGAAAATAGAAAAAAATTGAGGCCACAACCAAGAAATGTACCTTTGTTGAATACGGGGTTGATGGTTTTGATTACCACTAATGGGATTATGAAAATAACAAAATCATTAGGAGTAGAGATCTAATATTCAATGAAAAGGTTATGTACAAAGATCAGTTGTAGGGAAAGACTCAAGGAAAAGGAAAACACAAAGTACATAGTGCTTGATCAAATAAAAGAAAATGAAGTTCCAAAGGCACCAAAAAATCAAGAGCAGCAATAGGTACCTCAAACTCCTGCAAATGTAAGAATATATACTAGGTTAAGTAGACCCCCTAAACGATTCTCTAATTCATTGTATTATTTGTTGATGACTAATTCTGGTGAACGAGAATGTTATTAAGATGCAATGCAAGTAGAAACTAGAAATAAGTGGGAGAAAGGCGTGAATGAGAAGATGGACTCGTTGTTAAGAAACCATACTTGGGATTTGGTTGAGTTACATGTAGAAAAGAGATCATTTCATAATAAATGGATTTACAAGTTGAAGGAAGAAGAAGAAGGATATAAGAGGTATAAGGATAGACTTGTGGTAAAGGGGTTTTCAGAAAAGAAAGGTATAGATTTTGATGAAATATATTCTCTTGTTCTTAAAATGAATTCAACTAGGACTATTTTAAGTCTAGTGGTGGTAGAATATTTTCATACTGAACAGTTAGATGTCAAAAAAACCTTTCTCCATGGGGATTTGGAGGAAGATATTTATATGAAATAACCATAAGGTTATGAGGTCAAAGGGAAGGAGAATTTGGTTTCCATGTTGAAGAAGAGCTCGTATGGCCTGAAGCAAGCTCCAAGACAGTGATATTTAAAATTTGATAAGTTTATGATAGAAAATGGTTATAGTAGATGCCATTCTGACCACTATGTTTATTTCAAGAGGCTAGATAATGGAAAATATATTATGTTGTTATTGATGACATGCTTGTTGTAGGGTCTAACATGAAGGATATAAATGTGCTCAAAAGGAAACTAGCTAAATCATTTGCGATGAAGGATTTGGGTGCTGCAAAGCAAATCCTTGTAATGAGAATAACAAGAGACCAGAATAATCACAAATTAATAGCAAATTGACATTGTCTCAAGGTGAGTACATAGAAAATGTGATGGAAAGGTTTAGAATGCAGAAGGCAAAACCAATCAGTACACATTTTGCGAGCCATTTCAAACTAAGTAAGGAGATGTGTCCCAAGACATGTGAAGAGATAGAATAGATGTCCAAGGTTCCATATTCATCAACAGTTGGCAGCTTCATGTATTCTATGGTGTGTAGAGGACCAGATATTGCACACGTAGTGGGATTTGTGAGTAGGTATATGAATAGTCTAGGTAAAGAGCATTGGATTGCAGTATAGTGGATTCTTAGGTATTTGAGAGGTACCACTTTTCATGCATTATGTTTTGGAGGTTTAGACATTGTTCTATAAGGATATGTTGATGCAGATATGGAAGGTGGTTAATATAGAAGGGGGAGAACCACAGGATATTCTTTTACTGTAGGTGGAACAACAGTAAGTTGGAATTCAAAACTGCAAAAGGTTGTTGCAATTTCAACAATAGAAGAAGAGTATGTTGTTTCTATATAATCTAGTAAAGATATGATTTAATTGCAGAGATTCATGGAGGAATCGGGTAAGGAGAAAGAGAATAGAAGTTTGTACAATGATATCCATAGTTCCATTCATATTGCAAAGAACTCAATTTTACATTTGAAGATTAAACATATGCAGCTCAAGTATGATTTCATAAGATTTGTTCTAGAAGATGGACTGTTAAAGTTTGAAAAGATACCATTAGAGGAAATTTCAACTCAAAATGGGCCTCCTAAAAAAATTAATAAAATAATATTTATTAATTTTGGAGGAAGAAAAGAAAAAAACTACTTTTTTGTTTGTATTTTCGACATATCTCCCCATGTTTTTACTCAAATTTCGATCAGGAGAGCTCGTTGGATGCAGAATCAAATTCCGCATCCAACAAGTAACCAATTAGCATACTTTTTACGGACCCCTCTACCCCAAAAACAAGAAATACTTGAAAAAACATGATGATGACATCATCATCACATTTTTTCAGGTATTTCTTGTTTTTCAGGTAGTGGGGTCCATCAAAAGTGTGCCGAGTGGGTACTCATTGGATGTGGAATTTAATTCTGCATCCAATGAGTTCTCTCAATCGAAATTTGAGTAAAAACACGGGGAGATATGTCGAAAATACAAACAAAAAAAGTAGTTTTTTTTATGATACCTATCCCTAAATTTATATTAAAAAAGTGTTTAAGACCTATATGGTATTTCAAATTTAAAGCAATTTCATTGGCTAACACATGATGACATGGAATTTGAGTTAAAGTTAAAAGGCCCATTTTGAGTTGAAATTTCCTCTAATGATACTAGCCAGAATCCCGCAGACATGTTGATAAAGGTAGTAACCAGAGAGAAACTGAGTTCCTAATCAGTTTTAGTTGGTATTCAAGCGTGAAGGTGAATATGAGAAATTTTCCAGGTCCAAGGTTCACAGCATAGTCCAGCAAGTGCAATAGTGGTGGAGTTGATGTGATCAGTCTGCAAGTGGGAGATTGTTGGTCATGGATCCTGATATTCCTAATTCAGAGATGTTATTTCAGCCATGTTTGGATCCCAAAACCTGACAGGGGGGTGTGGGGGGGAATCCCTTCCCACTATATTCCTCAGGGGGGTGCAAGCATGGGTGGCAACTGTCCCCCCCCCCCCCCCCCACACAGGAAAGGATTCAAGGGAAGCTCCCCAGTAGAGAAAATTTAAGAAAAAATGCCTTGTAAAATGTTATAATTTCAGAGTCATGACTTGGGCAATAATGGGTTATATACGATCCCATGCTTTTGGGAAACTTGTGGCATTTTCCCATGGTATTCCCTTTATAAAAGGAAGACATTGTAATATGGTTGTGTATTTTATTGTCCTAATGTAAAAGAAATCTTTGTAATTAGGTGAGAGAGTGAAGAGGAAGTGCAACGGGGTTGCTACAAGTTGTATGCTTTCATTTTGCTGGATTGTATAATAATAAAGGATTGGCAATTTTTGTGTGGATATATCCCATCTTAGGTTAACCACATTATATATGTGTCTCTCTTGTAATGTGTTTCATATTTGCATCTTGTTTAATCGTTTAATTGTTATTGCTATGTGATCGTGTTTTTCTAACACTAAAAAAGAAACTAGCTAAATCATTTGCGATGAAAAATTTGGGTGTTGCAAAGCAAATCATTTGTATGAGAATAACAAGAGATGGAAAAAATTGCAAATTTGCATGGTCTCAAGGTGAGTACTTAGAAAAGGTGTTGGAGAGGTTTAGAAAGCAGAATGCAAAACTAGCTAGTATACATTTGTCCACCATTTAAAACTAAGTAAGGACATGTGTCCCAAGACACAGGAAGATATAGAATACATGTACAAGCTGCCCTATACATCAATAGTTGGCATCTTGATGTATGCCAGGGTTTGCACAAGACCATATATTGCACATGCAGTGGGAATTGTGAGAAGGTATAAGAAGAATCCATTTAAATAGAATTGGAAAGTAGCATAGTGGATTCTCAGGTATTTGAGAGGTACCAATTCTCATGCATTATGTTTTGGAGGTACAAACATTGTTCTACTAGGATATGTTGTTGCAGATATGGCAAGTGATAAAGATAACAGGAGCAGCACCAAAGGGTATATTTTTAATGTAGGTGTGTTGTAATCTTACAAATCACATAGGGTTACCAATAATATGTACTAAAACATAAATAAAAAAGACAAGAGATAAGAATAGTAGATAGAATAACAGATTATATTAACATGAGAGGGTCCATACAATGCAGAGAACTGAACTGAGTTCTCATCTAGCTCAACAGCCTAACATATACGATTTACAAACAGTTACAAAATAACTACCTGTTGGTTCACTCAACCGACACGACCTTAGGTGGCCGACCTAATATCTAATTAGTCGGATGATCGACTTAGTCAGCTAATTGACTAAGTCGGCTATCCTTCAAGTCGACATACCGACTTGCCCCTCCAACATCTCCCCCACGAACAAAAATTTTCTTCATCCCGAAGAAATAGGGAGGTGCCCAAATTTCCTTGTCTGTCTAAGTAGTCATTATTTTGTACTCTTGATCTTCATGGGCTGTGAAGTCTTATGGTCGGGTTTTTCTATACGCAGACTTCGACAATTGTTGGGGCTGTCACTACGAGGTGATGTTGGAAATCCATCCAACTCTGCAATATTTTCTGTATGTCGATGGTTAGTGTATTCATACTTGACAAGATTGACATTTTCTCTTGAATGGAAATTTCAGCTATTTTTCCCATGTTGGGACCCATAAACTGGTCCTTTTCCTTTGTTGTCTCTATGAGTCATTTCATCTGCGGGCAGATGATGTCTACTTTTTCTAAGTTGGGAATGGCTTGATGCATCCATTGATGTGCTTCCCATTTGAGCTTCTATAGTTTAGCTATTTCATGCACTATCTGATCTTCAATTGTGCTTCTGAGTGCTTCGTCAGTGGTTTTCCTCTTCTCGAGTGCTTGGATCTCTTGCCGGGTCTGTCTGGTGTGCTAATAGACTTTCCATAGTAAGCAGGCCAGTATCTTAGTACTTCTTCTGTAATAACAGACTCCTCCATGTGATCTTGCAACACTTTGTAGGCTTTTGAAAAGGATGTGTGTTGCTCCATTAGTAGTCGAACAGTTTCTTCTTTCTATTCCTCTTTTTTGTCCTGAATTTGTGCTTGGAGTGTCGACACCACGCTTTCAAACAGCTGAAAAAATCTTTCTAGCAGTTTGTTGGTGTCAACCTCTACAAGTCCTGGTATCACAGACTGGACAAGGTTCCTGCATTTGTTAAGGAACTTAACTTGTTCTTTTTCCTTGTTGTCTAGCTCCTTACGTCTGTGTTGGTTCCTTGTTTTTGCTTTGACTGTCAGTGCTTCCAGTAGTTTTTCTAGCTCTAGATCCCTCAATTTGGTTGCATTGACTACAGTGGTTGACCCAAGTAGATTGATTTGGACCATTGCTGGTTGTCCATGATGGTCCTTTTTCTTTTTCTCCTTCTTCTTTTTGTGCTTCTCTGGTTCTGCTTGTTTTGACACATGTGTACCTGCAAGAGTCAAGTATGGATTGTCTATTTGATGTGCAACACTGGTTGATGGTATTTCTGTTTGAGTCCGTTGGATGACTGCTACATCTGGTTGGGCCTCTGGTTGATTGGATGCAAAGGGTCTAGAAGTGGATGTGGTTGGTGCTGACGATTGCGGTGGAGGTGGTTCTGGTGTAGCTGGTTGAATTAAGGGTTCTTAGTCAAGGGGTGGTGGTGTTGGTGAATGGTCAGGTGTGATTGGGTTGGATGAAATGTGGTCGAGTGGTGGATTGTAGGTATAAGGAGGTGATTCCAAGTCAGAGAACAGTTGGTTGATTTCTTGATTTATGTCCTCGATATTTTCTTCTTCCTCACCTCCGGTCGGTTCAAAGGCTAGTAGTTGGGTGTCAGGTTTAGTCAAAATTATAGACATGGTCTGACGTGTAACAACTTCAGCTTGTTTGTCAGGATTTCTCTCAAAGGTCGAAGTCACAGTTGCAAAGATTTTTGGCCTCTGGAGTACTTGGCTAGGTTGGGAAACTGGTAGTCGGGATCCTTTGACTTCGAAAAGAGGTGCTTTGGTCGAGAGCTTCTACACTTTGGTGAATATCTCAAACAATTTTTTGATGTAATCTTGGAGGTCTCTGTCCTGGTCAAACTTTTCCTTCACAGCCTCCGACATAGCATTTTTGCATAAGTCGAGTGGGCTTATTGAAAGCTGTTTTGGTACTAGCTCTTTTGTTATTTTTGTCAGAGACAGAGGTGGGGGTGTAGACACAAGATCTATGACATTTTCAGGCATCGAATTTTGTGTGATTTTCACCTTCTTTGGTCGACCTTGCTGTGCCCCTGCCTCGACAAATTTCTGAAATTGGGTTTTGACTGGCACTTTGTTTGCTGCAGCATCTTCTATTATGTCGAGGGTCGTGTTTGCCAGTTCCTCGTCATCGTCTAAGGACTCTGGAATGATAAGCTTATGCTTACCTTTCCCTTGTGGCTATGTGCTTTTCCTTTTTCTTACAGCTGATATCTCCTTCGACAATTTGGTGATAATTTCTTTGGTGACAGCATACTCTAGATTTTCAATTTCTATCTCTTCCCTTAGCTCTTGAGTCAGGATGAGATTTTCTTCATTCAGGTTGGTTACCTGTTGTTCTGCATGTGTTTCTTCTGTATGTATTTCTTCCTTTTGTGTCATTATGGGCTTGATTATGATCTGTATTCAAACAGTTCCTTCGACCAGTGTCTCCTATGACACAAAGGTACTGATGTATAGGTTGAGCTCGTAATCCTCCTCCTTCTCTTGATCTATCAATAGTTCCTCTATCGAGAAGTCTGTTTCCTTTGCTTTTGCTAGAATTGGTATCTTTGCTCCCGCCTGTCGAGATATTTCCTGAAATATCTGTTCGACTGACAGATAATAGTCGAGGTCCTTTCCATTTGGTTTGGCACCCTGCATGTGCCATACCGTGGTATGGTTGATCTCTAGCTGAATGTGGGCCTTTTTAGGCAGACTTCGTCAGATGTTTTGAGGCACCCGCCATCTGGTAGTGTGGACTTTTAGCTGCTGGAGCTAGTTTTCCAACAACACTTTTCCGTTTGCAAGTTCCTTCATTGTTCCTTTCTGGGAGAAGGGTTTGAATCTCCACATATGGAATTTTGTCGGTTCCTGAAAATTTTTGTCTCCTTCAGGGAAAATAGAGTACATTACTATCCATAAGATAAGGGATGGGAACATGTTAATTCCCCCCATCTCTTGGCATTTCTCACATATGGTTTTGATCTTTTCAGCGACATACTTAGCCCATCTGTATATCTTTCCATTGGTCACAATGGTGTCTACTACTTCCAACATATCTAGTTTGAGGTCGCTTCCTCGACCTGCCATTGTGAGTGTAATAGCTTTGATTTTGGCCACAATCTATGGCGTTCGATGTGTTATGTGACCAATCATTAGTCCTTTTGAGTTTTTGCTCGATGCCGACCCTGTTAATTCTTCGACCAGTCTATCTTTCATACCGACTGGTACTAGGTATCCTTTGTTTGATATCCCTGTTAATTGGGAAATGACTTCCTCGGAGATGTCGACTGGTTAGTAGAAGTAAAATCGGTCATTGTGGTACCAGCTTATGACAAATTTGACTATTGTTTCTTTTGTGCCACCGAAGCTAGCCATGAGCGACGTGTTAGCATAATTTACAATGAAACTGTGTTGTATTTTCTTTGCAGCTTCGGTAGGCTTCTTGTCGACGTACGCCCATTCTTTTATCTCGACCCATAGTTTGGCCCATGATCCTTCCTACCCCTTAGCATTCTTAATGTTCTTTAATCTTCTCACTAATGGTGTCTCTACAGTCTATAATTCCTTGGCCTTGGCTAAGGCTCTAGTCTTTTTTGGTGCCATTTTGTCAGTCTAGGGGTCGGTTTTACTACGATGCTCTTAGTTTTCAGTCATCTGGTTTCTATGATGCTCTCTCTGTTTGAATTGCGGTGAATGATCATTTGGTGGTTCAGTATTTATAGGGGATGCGTTGGATGTTCTTGTCGATTGGTGTATTAATGGTAGATGTGATGTTCCAACTAGAACATTTGAGTGTGCATTAATGGTGATTTGCTTTTGGCGCTCGAAGTCATGAATGCACGATGGGACTATCGAGGTCGTTGGTCGATGTTGGTTATGAAAATGGTCGATGCTGTTATGTCGATGGGCATGATGTCGGTTGTTGAAGTGGTGATTTCCTATCATAGTTTTGTGCGTATAACAGTATTATTTTCTTTTTGGATTTTTAGGTTTTTATAGTTTTTGTTTAACCGTTATGGTCGTTATATGCTTTTTTTTAGATGTGTTTGGTTTTAGTTTCTGTACTGTTTTATTCAGGCTCCATTAATGAGTTTCTGAAATACTATGCCTTGCAACGTATTTAGTCAGACTAATCTATTGGCATGTATTCGTTCGACAACGTAGGGTCCCATCCATTCTGTATGGAGCTTTTTAGGTTTTCCTTTTACTCAACTATTGTATAGTAAAGCAAGATCTCCTACCGACAAGTTTTTGTTTTTGATGTTTCTGTCGTGCCACGCCTTTTGCTATTGTTTCCAGATTGCTTGATGCTGTATCACCACTAGTCGGTGTTCTTTGAGTTTACTTAGTTGAAATAGTCGATCTTTTCTTCCTTGTTCGATATCGACATGTAAAATCTCTGTGATAACAGGTCTCTATTGTTGGAAATGTAATGGAACTAATGCTTCTTGTCCATACACTAGTCAAAAGGGGGTTTGGTCGATTGAGCATTTGTATGTTGTTCTGTATGCCCATATTACTGCAGGTACCTTCTCATCCCAGTCATCTTTGTCTGCATTACATATTTTGGTTAGTCCTTTTTTTAATGTTTTGTTAAATCCTTCAATTGCTCCATTCGACTAAGGATGGTGTGCTATACTCTGACTATGGTCGATTTGTAACTGGTCTATTAGGGTTTTGATAGTTCTATTGATAAAGTGTGTTCCCTAGTCACTAATTAGGGTTAATGGACATCCAAATATGGTAATGATATTCTCATAGATGAACTTAGCAGCTATCTCACTGGAATATGTGTCGACTCGTTCTGCCTCTACCCATTTGGTTACATATTCAATTGCAGTTATTATGTACCTTGCACCTGTTATTTTTGCTGGTATAGGAAATGGTCCTATGAAGTCGATGGCCCAAATTTCAAATGCCAAACTTGGGTTTACCAAGATCAAGGGCATTTTTGTGATAGGAAGGGGTCGACCTAGTCATTGGAATCTATCACATTGGCTGACAAATTTTTTGCAATCTTTGTGAAGTGTCAACCACCATAACCCTGATTGTTGGATTTTCTTTGCAGTTGTGTTTGCTTGGAAATGTTCTCGTGCAGGTCCATAATGTGCTTCATGCATAATGTTGTTCCTTTCATGTTCTAGTACACACCTTCTATGGATGCCGTCTAAACCCATTTTGTACAGGAATCCATTTAAGAGGCTATAAGGTGTAGCTTTCATGGCTAAGATCTATTTCTTTTTTGTACTCATACATTCTGGTGTTTGTCCATCGTCTAAAAATTGAGCTATTTCCTCTAACTCTATCAGGACTGCTTCTATTTGAAATAGATGTGCATTTGGTAAGTCGTCTTCGACTCCTGTTGGTTCCTCTCCTATGTTGATTCAAGATAAATGGTCGGGGTCAACATTTAACTTACCTAGTCTGACAAAGACTTCAAACTCAAATTCTTGGAATAGAAGTAGCCATCGACAAATTCTTCCATGGTGTAGAGGCTTATTCACAAGGTATTTTAATGCATGATGATCGGTGTAAAAGATAAATGGATTAGCTAGGAGATAATGTCGATATTTTTGTAGTGCAAAGACCATTCCTAATCCTTCTCTTTCTGTTGTCGAATAGTTTCGTTCAGCTTTGTTTAGTTTTCTACTACTGTAAACTATAAGATAATCCATCCCAACATCTCTTGGATGAGTTAGGATTACTTCTAGTTCTAGACCTCATGCGTCGATGTGGACATGGAATTTAGTCGACCAGTTTGGAAACCTTAGGATTGGTGCTTTGACTAGTTTTCTTTTTATTTTTTCAAATGATATGTGACATTCCTCTATCCAGTTGAATTCTTTATCTTCCCTTAATAGTCCTTCTAGTGCATAGGTCATATCTGAATAATATCTTATGAATTTTCTGTAATAGCCTATGTGGCCAAGTAACACCCTGACTTGTTTTGAGTTTACTAGTGGTTTTAAGTCGAGGATAATTTTGATTTTTGCAAAGTCTACCTTAATGCCTTCCTTACAAACAATGTGTCCTAACAATATCCCTATGGGGGTCACAAATAAGCACCTCCTGATGTTCAATGCTAACTGGATTTGTCGACATCTTTCCAACATAAGTCTTAGCCATTTGCAGTGGTCTTTTAACATGGAGTATATTGTCCAATCATCAAAGTATAATGCCATGGTTTTGTAAATATATTCTTGGAATATTTTAACCACAATTCTAGAGAATACTACAAGTGCATTCTTTAATCCAAAAGGCATAACCTTGTAAGTAAATGAGCCAAATTCACATACAAATGTTGTCTTTTTCTGATCTACTTTAGCTATTGGCACTTGGTTATAACCTAAGAATCCATCTATAAATGAGTATCATTCATGTCCTGCAACTTCATTTAAGATTTCACTTGCATAAGGAGTTGGAAATGGGTCTGTCAGTGTCACTTTATTTAGCTCCCTGAAGTCGACACAAATTCTTAATTTGGTCGGATCATGTTTCTTAGGTTGAACAACCATTGGACTTGCCCATTCTGATTGGTCAATAGGGTAGATGATTCCTTTCTACAAGCATGTTATCAATCTCCTTTTTGACTATCTCTTTGTATTTATGAGCTAGCTTATATGGCCTTTTCTTCACAAGTCGAACATCAGGTTTAGTGTCAATTTTCATTTCACCCATTTCGTGGACTAAACCTTTGAGATCTGTATAATCGAGGGAAAATACATCCTAGAACTCTTTTAAGAGGTTCACTATTTCTTTTGTCTTCTCTTCACTCCATTAGTCTCCAATCTTTGCCATTTTTGGTTGGTCATCATTTGAGATGTCGAATTCTCTAGTTTTGACCTTAGCATCTAGCCATTCTAGTGCTTTGGCTTCATTGATTGGTTGAATTCCTTCTTTAAATTGTGAGAATGTGGTAGGGAAGTTAGCTACAGTCATTTGGTCAGTATCATCCTTGTCAGTTGTTCCGACTTTGAGTACTGTGTGAATAGGTTTGGTCGTTTCGACATGGTTTTATTTTCATCTAAAATTTTTCCCTTCTGTATTTTCGTTTTCTAACTATAGTCTTGTTGACTATGGTATTGTCCCGGTTTGTATATTGTTATAGTCCAGTGTCTGCCAGTTATCTTTTAAAGGTTTTTTTTCTATTGGCCGTATAAATTCATGAATCTGCTTTGCTATTTCGACCAAATTCTTATTTTGTGGTATAAAGTTTAAATATTTGATAAAATTTTCTCTAAGTTCATGCCATGGGAATGTTTCACCTCGGGCTTCTTCCATATTATACCATTTGTTTGGTAAGTCGGTGAGGGTTGATTGGAATATATGTGGCCATGCACATTCATCTTTGTACCCAAGTCTTCTCTGTTCTTTTTCACATGTCTTAATATGGTCTTCTGGATTATGTCCTTGAATGAAAATAGGTATCTGAGCTTGGTTGGTTAACTTCTTTCCTCCAAACCTTTCTACAAAGTAAGTTGAAGCTGTTGTCCAGGATTGCAGTCTTGTCTGATGGGTATCCCACCATCTAGTAGCTTGTCCTATAAAAGTCTCCACTAAACTTTGTAGTCGACCATGTTCACCAATATTTTTGGACACTTGTTCTATGTGCATGACCAGTGATTCTCTTTCCTTATATCTTGGTATTTGTGTATTATTTACATTTGTAGGTTTTAAAGTAGGGTATTCCCTAATTTTTTTCTCAAAGATTTTTGGTACCATGGACACTATGAAGCACTATTGGGTGGGTTTTTTCTGTACTTTTTGGATAGTCCAGCACCCTCTTGCTTGTGTTTCATAGTTCTTGACTTCCCAATCATATAATTATGCATCTGAATTATATCCTACTGAGTCTTGGTTGCCTAAATGAAGTTCTCCATAGATATTAGGTTCTGTATAATATGCATTATTTTGTATCTGATAAAGTTGTCGGATATCAACTTCTTCATCGATAGGTTCTGTCCAAGGTTCTGCTTGGGATGGATGAATAGGTACAATGAACTTTTCTCCATTTCTTTTTAATTTTATTCTCTATTTATCTAGGGATATCGACACTTTCATCTTTCTTCCCCAAGGTTGACCTGCTAACGCTGGGAAGGAGCTGGATCCTTCGTTAGGGTCAATAATTTTGAAGTCAACTTTGGTTGATATTTCCTTAATTGTGGTGTCAACATTTTTCCAGAATCCAATAGGTTCAATTAGGCCTTGGTCAGCTAGTTTCAAGTATATACCTGACTCATATAGTCGAGGTCTACCTAACTATTCCCATGTGTGTCGAGTCATAATATTTACCTATGATCCGAAGTCGAGTACAGCTTGTCGGACATGGTATCCTTCAATTTCCAAGTCGACAAGTGGGTCGGCATCACTTTTATCTTTTTTATTTAGGCTGCAAATATTATTTGTTTGTTTTTCAGTGTTCTTGTGTTTTATTTCATATAATAAGTCGATGAATTGAGATACTGAGTTATCTGTCTGTACTAGATGTATTAATTCCTTTATTGTGTTATGTCGATTGTTGTTTGCTTCTTCCTGTCGTTCAAATTCTCTAAATATATTTGTTTCATCTTTATATATTTGTTTTTCTTTAACTAGGTCAACATAAACATTTTTTTCTTTTATCTTGCTTATTTGGGGGTTATCACTCCCAGTTTTCGTCCCTTGTCAGGTTACGATATGTAAATTTTTTGTATTGATAGTATCCTGTTTTTGTACACACAATAAGACATTAACATTCTTATTTTTAGTTCTCTTTTCAAGCATAATATGGTAATCCTCTAATGAGTGATCCCCTATGCCACAATTAGTACAAAATTTGAGGTCAGTCCTGTCCTTGTATGGACAGTCTGCATGTTGGTCTCCCTCCTTATAACATGTGAAACATTGGATGGGTCAATGCGGCCGGTTGTCTTGATTCCCAGAGAATAGACCTCGACCTCCATAGCCTCCACGTCAGTTGTCATACCAATGCTCGTATCTTCTACCTTCATATCTTTTATTGTTCTAATCATTTGGAGCATGGTTTTGCTCATTACTTTGTGCAACTACATTGGTCTGATAAACTGCATGATAATTTTGTCGGTTCTTGAGATTCAGATGGCAGTCGGTCATGTTATGATTTTTAGTTTCGCAGATTTCACAACAAGATGCCTTGCCGTTCTTCATGTTGAACGGGCAATTTTTTGTCGAGTGGTCTCCATGCTCTTGGAAAATGTCGCAAAAACATTTAGTCTGCACGAATCGAACGTCCTGTCAGCTGATGTCCTGTCGATAGTTGTCTTTTGAATGTCTGGCCATTGAGCACTTCATGCACCAGATATCCTGACTTTTGAGGTTTAATTCTTTTAATGACTTCTGTATGCTCTCAAGTTGTTCTTCTAGTCTATAATCAGTGGAGTATGCTGGTATGTCCTCATCCATTTCTACTTGGAGAGATTTTGTAAACACATCTTCGTAAGTCATGAATGTCTCTAGACTTGTGTCGATGAATTTTCTGTGATAAACGTGCAAGAAACCACTAGATTAATAATTGTTCATCAATAACATAATCCAATTGGCTAAGAAGATCTTTCCATCATTTATCGTAATCACGGATAGTTTCTCCTGGCTTCTGCGATGTTATTTTTAGTTTCTTTGCTACCAGATGTTTTGCATCTGGAGTTTTGAAAAATAATAGGAATTGCACTTTGATCCCATCTTTGGTTGCTTGGGGTGTTCTTTCAGAAAAGGTCATGTACCAAGTTAATGCCCTTTTCCTCAAGGCACTAGTGAACTGCGCCATCTTCCTGTCTTCAACTGTAACTTGGTTAGCCTCCCAAGCCGACTCACAGACGAACCATTGTCATTTGGGGTCCTCATCATCCTCATATAGGGGAATGTGTGCTGACCCATGACCCATGTCGAAGTCACTATCACTGCTTTCTTCAGGGGGTGGCGGTGGTGGAGGTGGTGGTGTGGGTGATAGGGTTATTTGCTTAGTCCTCTTTACGGAACTGTCGATGAAACTCTTGTTCTCATCAATTGTTTTTGTCATTTCCTCTTCGACTAGTAGTGGTTTAGTGTTGACTTCTTCTGTCGATGTCTAACTGCAATTATTTGTCTGCAGTTCTTAATGTTCTGTGTCTTCCAAAGTTGTATTTGGCAGGGGGGTGCTCCTTCATGTGTCGGTAAAAGTAAGTGGATAATTCGGTTGGAGGGTACTGCTTGAAGTGTAACCCAACTTCCTTCTTCTGGTTGACAGATAATTAGATGTCTACCTGTGTATGTTTCGGCATCTAGTTGAATCCATATACCAAAGTCACCAGCTCCTAGTCTAAGGTCCTCTTCGACAACAGCTTGTATCCAGGTACATGGATCTGTAGGAGGTTTTGTTTCCTGGTGAACTTCTAATTGGAGAGCTTATCGCTGCTCTATCCACAATTCTTCTTCCATAGGGGACACCTCTTTTTCCATGCCTTCTTCTTATCGGTCATGACCCGACTCCGGCAGATCTATTTCTTGGTCTATCACCCTAGTACTCATTCCTCTTTGCAGTGCTAACACTCTTTCTCTTATTTATTCCCTAATTTGTAGCCTCCTCTCCCTCTCTATTTTCTGGAAGTCCATCATACCTTTGTGTGACGCTGTCTTCTCAATTTCTTTTTTAGGTTGACTTCTCATTACTAGTGATTGGTATCTCCTTTAGTCGACTAGAATCCACTCCCCTTTATTCAGACATATGACTAGCTACTTCCCCATAGCCTACCCGACGCTTTAGAAATCCCAGATAGTTCGGTCTACTTGATCAGGAAGTATTCCCACTCCCTTTCAGCAATGAATTTTTCCCACCTCTTTTGATTTTCTACCTAGTTAGGGTTTAATGGCAATCTGTGAAGTGATGGATAGGATTCGACAATATGACCCAATCCCTTCTCGATCAGGAACTTAAACAGCAAGGTCGGTAAGGAACACAAAAATTGCTCAGTGAGGTCTATGTAGAATTTCTTCTTGACGGTTTCCACCGAAGTTCTGTCTTCTACTACTTGCTCCTTGCAGAATTTGTCAGCAATTTTTTCGAACCACTACGACAAGTTTGTTCTTCCCCTGCGAATCAGTTTTTTTAGTAACTGTTGAGCTTTAGTCCCTTTCGGATTTTTCCTTCAGTAGTTTCTTCAGAATTTGGGGCACTGATTCTACAAACTTCTCATGTGTCTCTGTAAAGAATCTTTCTTTTGCTTGTGTGGTCGTCAATTTATTTCTTTGTGCATAATTCTACAAATAATTTGCTACTTTATGCTCCCACCAGTCCTTAATATCCTATTATAATATCATCTGCTTGCATACATCTTAGACATGTACTACCGGCAACGAAATTAATCTTGTAATATTATAGATCACATAGGGTTACCAATAATACATACTAAAACATACATAACAGAGACAAGAGATAAGAACAGTAGATAGAATAATAGATTATATTAACATGAGAGGGTCCACACAATGCAGAGAACTAAACCGAATTCTCATCTGGCTCAACATCCTAATATATATGATTTACAAACAGTTACAAAATAACTACCTGTTGGTTCACTCAACCGACACGACCTTAGGTGTCCAACCTAATCTCTAATTAGTCAGTTGGCAGACTTAGTCGATTGATCGACTTAGTCGGCTATCCTTCAAGTTGACATACTGACTTGCTCCTTCAACAAGGTGGAACAACAGTAAGCTGGATTTCAAAATTGGAAAGTTTGTTGCACTTTCAACAATGGAAGGAGAGTATGTTGCTTCTACATAGGCTAGTAAAGAGATGATTTGGCTGCATAGGATCATGGAGGAATTGGGTAAGAAGAAGGAGAATAATAGGTTGTACAATCAAATTCAGAGTACCACTCATCTTGCAAAGAACTAATCTTTTCATTCAAATACTAAATGTTGTAATATCACAGATCACATAAGGTTACCAATAATACATACTAAAACATACATATACAACAGAGACAAGAGATAAGAACAAGTAGGTGAATTAACAGATTATATTACATGAATGAGTCCATACAACATAGAGAACTAAATTGAGTTCTCATCTGGCTCAACAACCTAATATATATGATTACAAAATAGTTATAAAATAACTACCTCTCGGTTCGGTGAACCGACACAACCTTAGGTGGCTGACCTAATCTCTAGTTTAGTCGATCAACTGACTTAGTCGGCTGATCAACTAAGTCGGTTGTCATTCAAGTCAACTTATTGACTTGCTCCTCCTACATATCCCCCATGAACAAAATGTTTCTTTGTCTCGAAGAAACAGGGAGGTACAAAAATTCTTCCTGTCTGGTCTCAATAGTTATGGTGATGTGCCTCGTCTTCGTGGGTTGTGAAGTCTGAAGGTCGGTCTTTTCTGTACACAGACTTCGACAATAGCTAGGGCTACCACTCCCAGGTGATGTTGGAAATCTGTCCAAATTTGCAAAATCTTATGGATGTTGATGGTAAGTGTGGTCAGGCTTGATAGGATCGACATCTTTTCTAAAATGGAGACTTCTACTATTCTCTCCATGTCGGGACCCATAAACTGATCCTTCTCTTCTGCAGTCTCTATAAGTCATTTCATCTGCAGACAGATGATGTTGACTTTTTCTAAATTAGGGATAGCTTGTTGCACCCACTGATGTGCTTCCCTCTCAAGTTTATATAGCTTGGCTGTCTCAAGCACTATTGTTCTTCTATTGTGGTTTTGAGTGCTTCCTCAGTGGTTTTCCTATTTTCCAGTGCCTGGATCCACTAGTGGAAAATGAGAGATTAGTGACCAAAAAAATGACCAAAATCTGCATATCAATGACCACTTTTGGTTTGGCGATCGCTGGTGGCTAATTTGCGGTCTTTTATTACATGACCAAAATTGGTCATTTTTATTTTGGTCATTTATAGCTTGTCGGTTGGTCATTAATTTGGTCATATATTTCGTCATTAATTTGGTCATATATTTGAATCAATGACCAAATATATGACCACATTTGTGACCAAATTAATGATCACATGACAAGCTAGAATATGACCAAATTTGGTCGCGTAATAAAAGACCATAAATTAGCCACCAAAACTGATTTTTGGTCATTGATATGCGAATTTTGGTCATTTTTCTGGTCATTTGTATTTCATTGTTTGGTCGTGTATCTCTCAATTATTGGTCATTTTATTTGCGAATTTTGGTCATTAATCTTATTTATTGGTCACTAATTTAGTCATTTTTGGTCGCTTTATGTATGGTCATTATATTTTAGTAGTATATTTTAATAGTTTGAATGGTGTCCATTATTAATCAATATAAATTTTTAATATGATATTATGTTTAAATAAATAAATAAAAGAATCATACATTTATTCTCATCTAATACACATGCGAATTATGCAGTCACATTATAATTAATTACAACACTTGTAAATAAAATCTAATACACATGTAAATCATGTAATGTCATATTAATTAGTTTTTAGAGGAAAAAATACCAGCCTTTGTTGTTCAAAAGACATCATTTACATAGCATCAAATGTCTGAGCATAATCAGCAATCAGAGCATCACAAAATAACAAATGTAATCATGCAAACTGCCGCATCCATATAGAAGGAACTAAAGTCTGATCATAGCAGACTTTTCTCATCATCCCTATTATAACTGGTCAGATAATAATGAGAGTATCGGAGGTGATCAACAATCAGATAATCCGGACCAAGACTTGCTAGCAAAGTGGACTCAAACCAAGACAGGAACAATAAAATGCATACACTACTTCATGTATGCATCATCATCATCAACATCAGTTTGTGTAGCAAAAGGATCTATGGTTCCTTCACTGACTGTAGTAGTAGCTGCTCGATCTGTGAACCGGAATTCTGACCCAAAACCTCGAGACTACTGTAAAGTTTGAGCAAATGCTTGATATTTACGTATATCTACATCACTAACACTCCTTCGAGCATATTTTATTGATTCCTCAAAATGAGCTGCCTTTATTTCTGCAACTTCAGTTTCATCCTCATCCATGGCTTCAGGGTTTTCTTTTCTTTTCTTTTCTTTTTCAATGTCCTACATACGACAGAAGAGAAAAATTCATTCAAATTTTGCAAGGCACTGATAATTAAAGCAAAGATTTTGCATTTTCTTGCTTTCCAAAAGTACCCTAAGGAAAAATATTAATGTACAAAATTGATCATCATTTATTGGAACATGAATTGCTCAACATCTTCCAAGCAGGAAGGTCTACTGATGTTAAGACATGCTTACCATTTCAATGTGCTCTCTAATAGCATACTTGCAAGCACACTGACAAATTTCAGTAATATCAACTCCACTAAATCCTTGTGTGTATTGAGCAAGAGTTGCAATTTCAACATCCTTTGCAATAGGCGACTTCCGCAAACATGCTTTAAAGATCTGAAAGTAGGAATATTCATCAGGTAAAGGTATGTATATTAACTGATCAAGGCGACCGGGTCGTAATAAAGCCGAATCAATAATGTCAGGTCGATTTGTAGCCCCAATAATGAAAACAGTTTTTTTGGCAGTCATGCCATCCATCTCAGTCAGCAACTGATTCAAAACTCTGTCTGCCGCACCCCCAGCATCTCCCCCACTACTACCACGCCGCACAGCTCAACACGCTAAAAGTTAGCCGATAACCAAATTGACTAAAACTTCAGCTCGACAAGCTCATTTATTTCTAAAACCTTGGCATATCTTATTATGGAGACTATAAACAAGT
>LPNX010497677.1:1910-17357 GCA_001517045.1 Pseudotsuga menziesii
TCATCATATATGTCATCATGCAAAGTACTATCTCATCCTAAATGACACATTGTACCGATGTGGTATCGATTCCATTCTTCCACAATGCCTTACACACAAAGAGGTNTCGTCATATATGTCATCATGCAAAGTACTATCTCATCCTAAATGACACATTGTACCGATGTGGTATCGATTCCATTCTTCCACAATGCCTTACACACAAAGAGGTTGAACAAGTTTTAAATGATTTCCACTCTAGAGCATGTGGAATTCATCTTTCTGGGGTGGCGATAGCTCAGAAAATTCTTCGCGTTGGGTATTTTTGTCCCTCTATCTTCAAAGATTGCCATGAGGCTATCAAGAAATTCCAACCCTGTCAACACTTTTATCCTTAAAAGAGCACCCACCCTGATCCTTTACACCTCGCCATTGCAGTTGGACCTTTCGCCAAGTGGGGTATTGATTTTATGCACTCTAAGCCTACCTCAACCGGGGGGAATGGTTACGTAATAGTAGCCATCGATTACTTTACAAAATGGGCTAAGGCAATGCCTACATATGCAAAGGATGGCAAGANACACTAAGCCTACCTCAACCGGGGGGAATGGTTACGTAATAGTAGCCATCGATTACTTTACAAAATGGGCTAAGGCAATGCCTACATATGCAAAGGATGGCAAGAATTCCACCCTATTTCTGTTCAACAATGTGATAGCTAGGTTTGAAGTCCCGCAAGCCATAGTAACTAACCACGGATCTCATTTCTATAATCAAATGATGGCTAAGTTAAGTGCCAAACTAGGTTTTCTCCATGAAAACTCAACTCTGTATTACCTGTAGGCTAATGGTCAGGTTGAGGCCATTAAAAAGTTTTTGAAAAATATGTTGCGTAGGATGGTTGGAGACCACAAATCCAACAGGAACCTGAATATTTTTTCCGCACTATGGGATTACAGAACTTCAGTCAAAATAACAATTGGTTTTATACCTTTTCAATTGGTTTGTGGACTAGAAGTTGTCCTCCCTATCGAGTATCAAATCCCATTGTTGAAACTTGTAGTAGAACNGATTACAGGACTTCAGTCAAAATAACAATTGGTTTTATACCTTTTCAATTGGTTTGTGGACTAGAAGTTGTCCTCCCTATCGAGTATCAAATCCCATTGTTGAAACTTGTAGTAGAACTTCTTTCGAACACTTCCGTCGAGGAAAAACGGTTTTTGTACTTAAAAATCCTTGATGAAAATAGACGAGATGCTTCCTTGGATAAGGAGGCACACAAAAAACACATCAAGGCTCAGTACGATAAGTCTGTCTAGCCTCGTGTCTTCAATGAAGGTGACCTAGTTCTAACCTACGATCAAAGACATGATAAACTAGGGAAGGGGAAGTTCGAATCTATGTGGTATGGTCCCTTTATCATGAGTAAGGTGTTAGAAAAGGGGGCATATGAACTAGTAGACTATGATTGGATACCTTTCGGGAAACCTCGCAATGGGTTGTACCTGAAAAGGTACTATGCCTGAAATAACTTATGTATGGTGTCTTGTATATATATGTATATTGAGTGACTTTTTAAGTGTGTTTTAGTTTTTCAATATGGTTTTGAGTCATGTTGTCAGTACTGTTTATACCATGTTTTTGGTTATGCAGATCGGATTGATTTTTATGGCTTTGTTGATGGGGATTTCTGTCACACCCTGAATCTTGCTTCAGCTGCTTTGGTCCTATATTCCTAGGAACATGACTTAGTCAGTTCAAGGGTAATCTATATTGGTCCTGCTACCAACAACATTGTCAAGTATCGAGCAGTGATAGGTTTGTTGATTGAGGCTACATCTTCGGACATTCATGATGTGGTAGTATTCATGGATTCACAACTAGTGGTTTGTCATTTAAACCATGTTTATACCATCAAAAACCCTACGCTCCTTCGTCTCTTTTGAAGAGTACATATGTTAGAGAGGTCAATCGAGTTAATCACTTATAGGCATGTTCCTAGGTCTAATAATACGATTTTCGATTCATTGGAAAACTACGTTTTATACTAGTATATTGCCCATACATAACATTTATAAATTAAACATGGTCCATTGTAAATTAAAATAAACAGTAAAAGACACATAAAACTCATGTAAATAGCATTTCTCCCATTTAAAACACATATAAACACCATAAACGAGTATGTATGTGTGTATATATATATATATATATATATATAAAGTGTTTTTACAAAAATATGGTCATGAGACCCCATCTGAAGCACTCGGTCTTTCAGGTATAAAAAATGTCCAAAATGTCCTGATGCTAGCTAGCTTTCAATGATACATCATGCACAATGTCTAATGGTGCTCATGGTAGCACATAATAGCCCTTTCCACCCTACATAGAAAGTGACTAAAATGACTCAGAACTCCTGTCATGTGTCTCTGATACCTCCTTGGGAGGTCATCTATCGTAGTATCTGGGATGTCCAAAGTCAACCAACCAAGGTTCTCTTCTAGCTCGGTTAGCTCATCGTCGCCTATATGGACAAAGCAATCTCCTGTTTTCCTATGCATTGGGGTTGATCCCTCAGGTCGTGCAACCGCAACATCTGCATGAAACAATTAGGTCTCGTCATCAACCATAAAAATCGTAAAACATAAAAATAAAAAATTAATCAACAGCTTGAGTATTGCTTCTTAGCGATGTCACCCCACTGAGCATCTACTAGTAAAGGAAGGTCAAGATCTCCTTGAAAGTTGGTCCCACAATAGGCATAGTCCTCAATCATGAGGATTTGATCGTCTAGCCAACAGAAGAAGGGATTACCATATTTGACCTTGGCTCCTCCACCTCCAGTGCAAGCCATGATCTCCACCCACCACAACATGCGGGGGTATCGAGCTCTCAACTCTGTANATAGAAGAAGGGATTACCATATTTGACCTTGGCTCCTCCACCTCCAGTGCAAGCCATGATCTCCACCCACCACAACATGCGGGGGTATCGAGCTCTCAACTCTGTAAATACCACCTGTGGTCTCAAGAGAGGTACCCTCTCAAAGAAGAAGCATGCCAAAATAGTCCCATAGCCGAACTGTTTCAGTTCCCCCTGCCGACACTTGGTCAACTGATCCTTGAACACAGTCAACAATGCCTTGGCCCAGTTAAATGCTATGGGTTCCATGGATTCCAGGGCATACAACATATGTTCCCATGAAGCCTGGTGTGCCCCTTGGATCCCAGCTACCCTCTGCATGGTGAAGAGCACAGTCTGAAGTGGCAAATCCATCACTTCTTTAATTGGTTTTTTCTTCCCTGACATTTTGGTTCCTGGATAGCAGTGATGAACTATGGGATCTTGTGTGGTAATGTCTCCACCTCGGGATCCTGTCAATGAAATAAGCGCTCCATGCCTGGATAACCCAGTGCGAAATAATGTCTTCCACCTCCATAGTGAGGATGTGGTCCCCTACCTCAAAATGTTGTCATTCTGGATTCCACATCCGTAATATATACTCCAATAGCTTGAANCAGTGTGAAATAATGTCTTCCACCTCCATAGTGAGGATGTGGTCCCCTACCTCAAAATGTTGTCATTCTGGATTCCACATCCGTAATATATACTCCAATAGCTTGAAATGGGATACCATTCTAGGAGCATGGAATAATTTCAAGACGTCACAAGCCCATAGAACGTCTATGGAAGCCCCATCTACCTCAGTATAAGTGTCGTCATCCTCATGTTGCCGTTCTTTCCACACTACCATTTTGGGTAAAATGACGTATCAAAAATCATGAAAAGAGCATTTAGACACACATTTAATCTTTATAAATGCTTAAAATCTATGATTTTGGCTAGGGAATCCATGTTTGTGGTGTGATTGTCACCACCGCTCTTGTCCCCTTAAGACAGAGCGGTGCCACCTCCTGTGCAAGCTTAAAAAACATGGTTTTTCGCGAGCACCACTCCTCCTGCAAAGGACATAAGCGTTACCCAGGAAACATTTTTTATGCTTGGCTTAAAATATCCAAAACTCAATAAAATTGCTTGGAAATGAAAAATAGCAACCATGCAAGTGAAGATAAGGGTTCTAGCTCTTACCTGAGACTAAGGGCTCGAAAAATGGACACGTAATGGCTCCAGATTCTCCAGCTGAAATATGCACACAATTTCTCCAAAATGCTCTCCAAGACTTTGTAAATGGTAAATGAGATGGTTTTTACTATTTACTTTGGCTTTTATAAAATAGTTTTAGTGTTATTATATTATTTTAATGTTTTTTAAAAATTTCATTAAAATGCCCTTTCTATAGTTTATAAAAGTCAGTTTTAAATATTTTTTGGGAAACTAATCGTGTTTTAAAAGTTTTGAGGGGACAAAAATGAATAGTGTTGACTATGGGTAAGTTTGTTTTTTTACTTTTTCATACTTCTGTAAAATGGAAAAAGTCATCGAGCGCTCATTTTGATACTTTGATCGTCCTCTTTAAACCAAATATCAAAGATCCGAGTCATTTTCTCTTCTTTTCAGGCTCATTAAACCTTCTCATCGAGAAAAGAAACCCTAATGGATGCTTCTTTAAACTCTTTTAGGACTCCTTAAATGTGAAAATATTGTCGAGCGATCTTGTCTTCTTCACGCTCATAAAAGTACTTGAAGAGTCATCTTTTCGACGATAGTTTACCCCTTTTTCAGTTCAGATTAACTAAGTATGAAAAAGGACCCTTTAGATTCTTCATTTGTCTTCGTTCAAACTCTATAAACATGAACTATGCCGAGTTTACTTTCAATGGACTCATTAATCAAACACTACGAGCCCCTCTTTTGGGAATGAAGCCCTCCTTTCTCAAGTGTGTGAAACATATGAGAATGGACTTATCCCTTGGATAAGCTACAATGAGTGTTTGTTACCCTCTTTGAACTCATAAAAATGAAAAGAGGCACTCATCAATCATGATGGAGAAATTAAGGGAAGGGAACCATTTCATTTTGCAAATTAATGGCAGTTTGTAGTCACCTTTGAACATGGCACTTGCCTGCATTTCATTCTTTCAATTGGGTATTTAGTTTGCTTCCAAATCGATCCAATTTCATGAGTCATGTCACTCCTTTGATTCTTTCAAATAATTCATCATCTACCGTCGCATTATGGATTGGTATCCATCTGGTCTAAGTTAATGCTGCCAAGTCTTCAGTCGTGCCACTCGATGTTCAAAGGGAAGTTGAAAGCTTACCTTTGTAATCAAAACAACCTTTTGTGTTAATACCTTTTGAGTCATTCCTATGGTTAGAAACATGTTCAACATTCCAGAACATTGTTCTGAGTTTCGTGTCATCGATGTGGGATTCATCATGGCCCTCCTTTGAAGACACTATTCCTATCGACATCAACTCATCATCCAGGAATATTAGAAACAAAAAGATAGTACCTTGAGATCTGTATGCATCAATGAAAGATTCTCTCTCTCTCGACATAGGTTCACATCATTTACCTTTGATTGATAGATTCCACTGAGTGTTCGACATCATATCATCTATTCACACTCAGGAGATTGTACTAGGGTACCTTGGGAATCATTGAAATCAATGGTGATCTCCCTCGCACTTGTTAACGGTTCACATCATTGACTAGTAACCAAGTGGTTTATACCATGTTCAACATCAAGACATTGTAATCACATGGATAGAATCGTACTTTGTAGAAGACGAGATGAAGACCCTGGGTATCTGTTAAAGCGCTCATTGCTTTCCCCAGGTTGCGATGGAATATATTGTATGAGTCTTAGCATGGATCCACATTTGTATGGTCGTGTCTGTGCTCAAATTTGTGTCCATTTTACATAGATCTACATTGTATGTCTGGTAGCTATGTCCAAGTTTGAGTCCTCTATCACATGGATCTACGATGTATTCTAGTAGCCATGTTTGTTTATCCCTCTCATGGATTTTCCTTGTATTGGTCTGCATCCATGATGAGGAGATATTATGAAATAAAAAAGTGTTGAAGTATTGTAGAAGCCTGGTTGATGTTGCTCTCTGTTCAAGCGATTTCTTGCCTCGAAGTGATAACTTGTTCTTTAAAAGCTNGATATTTTGAAATAAAAAAGTGTTGAAGTATTGTAGAAGCCTGGTTGATGTTGCTCTCTGTTCAAGCGATTTCTTGCCTCGAAGTGATAACTTGTTCTTTAAAAGCTCTCGCTTATCATATCCCTCTAGCCTGATGCTTTGGGGAGCATTCAGTTACACATAAATCTCGTCATCATCATGTGATGAGGTCCCAAACATCAATAATTTCCCTCAAATCCCAAAAACTGAAGTTGGACATTGGTCCAGACTCCAATTTTACATATGAAAGTCCAGCACCACCTTTTCCCTTGATGCAAGAGGTGTTACCTTCTTCAGTAATGCATATTGTCTCTTGACAATAAGCAGTGCCAGCGCTTTCTCCCTTTAATCAAGGAGTGGTTCTACCTTGTTAACACTCTGTCACAGTGGAAGAAAAGCGGTGCTCAAGGTAAAAAGTGAAAGAGNAAAATAAGCAGTGCCAGCGCTTTCTCCCTTTAATCAAGGAGTGGTTCTACCTTGTTAACACTCTGTCACAGTGGAAGAAAAGCGGTGCTCAAGGTAAAAAGTGAAAGAGAGAATATTCCATGAAGCTTCTCGAAGGAAGACTTCATGGAACACTCATACCTACTCCTAAGGACCACTTGGACTCTAGATCCATCCTTTTGGGATCTCCTTTCCACCTTGCCCACCAATTACTCAACCATCCCTATCCTCCCAAGGCCTATAAAACCAGACTCATACCCCATGGTTGAGAGAGAGAAATGTTATGTTGCTGAATTGAGATTCTGGCNTTTCCCACCAATTACTCAACCATCCCTATCCTCCCAAGGCCTATAAAACCAGACTCATACCCCATGGTTGAGAGAGAGAAATGTTATGTTGCTGAATTGAGATTCTGGCCTAATCTAAAGTGAGAATAGAAGGAGCAAGTTGGAGCTTTAGAGGACAATGAGTAGCATGTGAAGGAGAATCACAACACTAAGATGGTTGTAAGATTTCTTCTTCATTTTTAATGCAAAGCTAGTTCCTTTCCCATAATCTGTGTTATGTTTTAATCATGTTGTTTATTACTGGATTGCTTAGTCACTAGTATAGAACTGTGGATTATATTCTGGTTCCTTAGGTATTGCTTGTCCATTTTATGTGTTTGTGTAGGTACATCCATGGAGACTTATCACCATAGGAGACATTCATGTTATACTTCAGAACAACCAAAGGACTCATTCCAGATGTCTACACCTTCTAGGGGAAGTCTTCCATCCTTTGTCTCTCATTTGTTCCAGATCTGAACCATTCATACTAGAGGAACCACTCTTGTCCGCAAGAGGTGCAATATTCCTAGCAATAGTGGATATCATCGTATAAGGATTGGAGAAGGAGATGAGTAGAAGACAACCTTTAAGTCCAAGGAGGGACTGTATGAATGGTTGTTTATGCCATTTGGGTTAACCAATGCACCAAGTACATTCATGAGGATGATGAATGAAGTTTTGAAACCTTTATTAGGAAAAAAATGTTATTTTTCATCTGGATGACATTCTAATCTTTAACAAGTCTAAAGAAGATCATTTGGATCACATGAGAGAAGAATTGTAGAATATTAATCAAGAGAAATTGTTGGTGAATATGCAAAATTAGTTTGTTTGGGTTTCATAATCTCCCACCAAAGATTGAAAAATGGATCCTGAAAAGGTAAAATCTTTCTTAGAATGGATTGTGCTAAGAAATTCCATCAAGGTAAGAATTTTTCATGGACTTTATAGTATTTATAGGAATTTTAGTCAGGATTTTAGTGACATGTGTGCACCATTGACAACGTGCATGAAGACTAGTGAGTTTAGGTGGACTGGAATAACTCAAAGATAATTTGAGAATTTGAAGCAGAAAGTGACATAGAGACCATCTTTGGTTCTACCAGACTTTGACAATTTTTAAAGTCGACTATGATGATAGTAGAATGGAAAATGGAGCAATGTTAAGCCTAGAAAGCTAAACAATTGTATTTTTTTGTGAAAAGTTGGATCAATATAAAAATATATAATCAGTCTAGGACCAAGAGTTTTATGCTATTATATAATTATTGAGGAAATGGAGGTGTTATCTATTTCCCAAGGAATTCTTATTGTTCATAAATCATCAGGCTCTAAGGTATTTGAATACTCATACTAATCCAGATTAGAGGCATATGAAGTGAGTGGAATTTCTACAAAATATATACTTTTTCCTTCATACATAAGGCAAGAAAGTCATTTCCTTACAATAAGACAAGTGATGCCATAAGTATTTCTATTTTTTCTTGAAGATATTGTGATTCCATAAGTATTGTTGTCTTTTATTTCAAAGTGATTATGAGATCATATAGATTTCTGAAGAGCATAAATTTGGGCAAAGGCACAAAATTTATGGGACATTTTTGGAGAACCTTGTGGAAAAATTTGGGTGCAAGGTTACAGTTTAGTTTTGCATACCATCTACATACCGATAGGAAGACTAAATTCATGAACAAATTTTTGGAAATTTGTTGAGGTGCTCGATTGTTGATTAAATGAAAAAATGGGAGAATGTGTTAGGTCAGGCAGAGTTTGCATACATTAATTCAATGAATAGTTCAAATGGATTGAGTCTTTTCTATTTTGTGCAAGGGAGAATTCTACATGGAGTGACAAACAATATGATGTTTTCATCTAGAATGCTGAAGAGTGCAAATGTAGAGTTCGTTTACTAAGCATATCAAGGAAGTACATGAAAGGGTGAGAAAGTAGTTGTAGAAAAGTAATGTTTGTTATAAGTTGAGGGCCAACTAGAAGACATTGTTGCAAGCATTCAAATAAGGATATTTATTCCGTGTGCATATATGGAAAGAAATGTCCCCAAGAGGAATGCATAACAAGTTGAAGTTGAAGAAAATTGGACCTTGTAGAATATTGATAAATATTTCTGAAAATGATTACATGGTGGAATTGCAAGAGGAGTTAGACATTTCTCCAACTTTCAATGTTTTTGATTTAGATGAATAGGTTGAAGGGTTAGCTAGTGGTGGATAATTAACCATTTAATGGAAACACCAAATTCTAGGATGACAAACAAAAGAAATTGCTGAAGTGTTTGATGAGTGGGACACTGGTTGAATGGGAAGTCAGAAAAACCAAGAGTATTTGATCTATTGGAAGGACATAAGTTTAGAAGAAGAAAAATGGATACTAGAAGAAGAATACATGATATTGAAGATCCAAGGATGAAGTTATTTCATACCAAGGGATATTGATGCAAGGGAATGCGACTGCAAGACTGTTGGTTGAAGGTATATGACTAAAGTTGCTTGCAGGTAATTTGGAGACCTTTAAGTAAGAGCAAAGAATTCAGGCACAAACAGTCAGAAAGAGAAGATTTAAAGGATGAATTTGACATTGGTGGAGTTGATCGAGTGGAAAGTAGACTACAGGTCAATAGGTGTGGGTTGAATCTAGAGACGTTAGTGAGAGCAGGTCAACGAGAGAAAGAATGGTCGAGGAACAATGAAGTAAGAAGATCACCCAATGGGAGAGGATTTCCATGATGATCGGTTAGATTATATGAAAATCCAAAGACAAAGAAAATATTCAAACAATGTTTGAATATGGATTGGGAATACCAAGGAATTTCCCCATATGACTAAATAAGGTTGATATGTTGACCGAACGAAAGAACTGAAGCATCAAAGAATAGATACTCTCATTGAGGATATAGCAGTTAATGTAGCACTAATGGTAGTGGTTAAGGGTTCCATATGGCACAACATTCCATGGATATTTTAGAAGGAACTAGAGTCTTCTAGAAGGAGAAAGTGTGGGAAATAAAAGTAGAGTAATGGATAGGATAAGGGGTTATTTTGGCCAGTTGAAATTGTAGCCACAAAATTATCTTCTAAATGAAATAATCATTGAATGACACACACTAGAGATTTACTGGAGACCTGAATTAAAAAGAATTCACCATGAATGCAAATAAACACTTGTAATTTGGTTTATGAATTAATATAAAAGGACATTATTGTGCTATTAGTGTTATTCTTTTGTTTTCTCATTGCGTTTTTGTTGTGCATTATGATTTATGACACATTGAGGCGGGTTTCACTTTGCATCATATAGCAAAAAAAATAACAAAATTAAATATGATCACAAGTTATAAATTGAAAATATCAATCAAATGATATCAAACAATACTGATGAGATATTTAAGTTGAGAAATATTAAGAAATTTCTACTGACAAAATTCAAGAAAGTAAATATTAAGAAGGAACAAGAAAAGAAGTTAGAAAAAGCTAATGGAGATATCAAGAATAAATTACTAGAAAAGGGTGAAAATATTTGAAACCTTAAAATTAACTAAAGGTAGAATGTATCAAGAAATTAACTGGCGATGAGAAGCTGTGACAAGAAACATAAAAAATATTTCCAGTAAAGAATCAATTATTTACAATAAATAAACGATAAAAACATTTGAAATAGTGAAGCCTTCAACTAAAAAACAAACTTCAGAAGAAGGGATATATACAAATCAAATTGAATTATTTATAGTCTATAAATTACCATAAGCAACGAAACTCTAGGTTTCAAAAAACAAGACAAAAAATAGTAAGGAACCTTATAATTGCCTTAATCATTAAAATCTCCTTTCCAACCAGTCAATCTATCAACCCCATCTTAAAAACAACAAATGGCATGTATTCCTAAGAGTTTAAATACCAAACCATATGGATTTCAAGGTAAAATTCATATTGGAAATCAAAACACGTCATGTTTTTTCAAACTGAACCATGAGTGCCTAGTTCCATAGAAGTTCAACTTGGGTGGTGTGATCCAAGACTAGTGGAACATTTTTATTTTATTATTCATAAATCATATCATCTTGTTTCATAGAGTATCATAGCTACAAGCACATAAGATCAATAGAATACGTTACGATCCAAAAAAAAAGAGTTAAAGTCTTTCAGTAATTATTTTTTGAGAACAAATCATTTTTAAGGGGAAGTCAATGTAACTTGCCTAAAGTATTATAATAATAATAAATGATAACAATTAATAAATAAAAATAAATAACGATAGATAAATATTTTAACAAAGGGTTGCAACCCTTCATGAATAATAACACTGGCATTTTATTATAATCATCATCTATCACCTTATTCATTATTCAAATATATTCCTATATGGATTTATATTATCTATCCTATATATTATAGATAGTTATTAATTGAATAGGAATTGTTCATTATAATATGGTGTGCCCCTCAAATTATAAAATTGAACAGAGGATGATTAAACTAGCCTTAATTTAAGGAAGTTGTAACCGTGTTATATTAATAGATAGAGGTTCATGTAGTCTTGTAGAAAAATATATTGAGTACTAGATTCAAAAACTGATGGAAACAAATATTGAGGCTATTTTCTAGAATCTTGTACATATGTATCCTAAGATTAGATCACAATACCATACACTCCAAGAGTAGGTTTTTTCTTCAAGTTTAGAATAGGGTCTTGATATTCTCTTCTCTTCGAAGAAATTGCATCATAGAGTATACATTTTATAGGTTGAGTTCAACATGATACAAGGCCCAAGGATTTAACAAAAATATGATATAATTTCTTAGTTACATCCTTTGTTGATCGCAATCAACTCAACTTGTACCCATTTCCATGAAGCTATAGACTAGAGAAAGGTCATGTTTTCCACTTTGCAAGATTGGATGGGATTGTTGGAACAAATATAGAGATTTATTAATGAGTTGTGTGAAAGTATGTAATGTCCCAAGATCTGAGGTACATATCAGAACATTAACTCTGCTGATGATTAATATAAAATTCTGATATAAACTTGTGCACTCAATCAGTCACTTTTTGGACTAAGCAGATGGAAAGCAGGAAGAGGGACAAAACCAAGGAAAATTTGATGAAATATAAATCATATTCCATAACAAATTTATATCAGGTACCATTTAGGTTTCAGAGTCATCTATGCTGAAACTTACTTCCACGCTTCTAGGTCACCCAATCGTGAAACTAGGAAGATTCTTTTCAGATCCTTTCAAAGAGAGTCTAGGTGAAAAGTAAATATATGTTATGATACATTTATAAATAATACATCAAGGTTTTGGATAGTTCAGAATAGTTCTGGTAAATTTTTGGAAGCTTAGGAGAGATTTGGGAAAAATTGGTAATTTTGGCCTAGTGAGGTCCTGCGCCAAGATGGCTTCTAAAATAAGGTACAGACCCAACTAAATATCATTTTATGGGTTTGTATGGACATATAGGTAATTCTAAAACAACCATAAAGTTCCTTAATTGCATTCTGATGCACAGAACTCTCTGAAGGTACAGACCCAACTAAATATCAGTTTATGGGTTTGTATGGACATATAGGTAATTCTAAAACAACCATAAAGTTCCTTAATTGCATTCTGATGCACAGAACTCTCTGAATTACAAAAATCGGGAGACTAGTCAACTAGCTAGGGTTTGCAATAATTTATAAATTTTGTATATGTTTACATATAGTACTACTAATAAATGATAAAAAATACTAATATATAATTTATTAACATTTAAAATCATTTAATACTCTTCCCATGACACATCTTTACTCTTATTGCATAAAATCTCATAAAAGCCCCATCTAGTGGGAAAATAAGGCTCATTCATGGAAATTGAACATAGGAGATTATGGAACATGAAATTTTAATGTATTACAGAAGTGATAATATGTTATTTGGCCGAAAATAACATAAATAATATTGGAGGAATGATCTCTCCATAGATATGATCCAAAANTGGAACCTGAAATTTTAATGTATTACAGAAGTGATAATATGTTATTTGGCCGAAAATAACATAAATAATATTGGAGGAATGATCTCTCCATAGATATGATCCAAAACTAAGGGAAGGAGGCCCAAATCTCTCATCAAACTGGGAATGGGAGCATAGGTGAAGCTATGATTCACTGGATCTCTTCTTCAATGGGTGGATAATCTATTGTAGATGTCTTATCTAAAACACAATATGCTTATCATAAGCTCACCATCACCTGCGATGAAAGTGGAAGGGGAGAAGAAGATTGGGGAAGAGGAGGAGAGGACTTGGGGCACATCCCCAATAGACGAAGGCACAATAGTCAGTAATGAATCTTAGATTCAATAAATATCATAAAATACATTATCTAAATTGAGGAAATGAGCTAAAATTGTATTTTTATAAACCACTGGTGACTTGTTTAGCAGGTATAGGTAATAGGTGACCTATGAGAGCAAACCATCCACTTAGAAAACCTAACCCCAACCATGAATGTGCCATCCTTCTGAATTTTACCATGTTTGAGTCCTCACAGATGTTTCCATTGTTGTATCCTTCATCCCATTTGGAAACTGTGCTTTCCTTGACCCAAATTTGTTGTTTTTCCATATGACAACTTTTCTTGACTTTCCTACCTTTGTGACTGAACTCCAAACAGGAAATTACACCCTCCTTTGGACTGATGTTTCATCTTTTCATATGAAAATTTTTTCTGCCTTGTGATTTTTTCACTGCACTCTGTTACCACCTAAGTTGTACTTAGCTTAGTGGTTTTTTATCAAGTGAGCTTGGTGAACCAAACAAAGGTGATTTGTCCGGAATTCAGAAGAGATTCGGAAGTGCTTCTAGGAAGTGTTTGTTTTACTATACCACATGTTCATACCCCCTTGGGTGAATTGTAATAAATGTTCTAGCATGATAGTGTTTGTAAAATACTCGGTTTCTCAGACTTTATTTGTCAATACGATCAGCCTAGGGTGTTTTTTCCCGTGGTTATTATTGGTTGTTGAATAAACAACTGATAATTTATGAGTTTTTCACTCAATACCTTGAAAGTTGGGGTGGTCGGCTTGGAATTTAAGTCTATTGAGGTTATTAGAGTCTATGTGTCAATGTATAAACATGCTAGGCATCATGGTTGAGTCATATGAANTCGAAAGTTGGGGTGGTCGGCTTGGAATTTAAGTCTATTGAGGTTATTAGAGTCTATGTGTCAATGTATAAACATGCTAGGCATCATGGTTGAGTCATATGAACATGTCTAACCCCCCCTAGGTTTTTAATTTTTTAAATTTTTAAATTTTTTTAAATTTTAATTTTTCCACAAAAACTTAGGCTATTTTTTAATATTCTAATTGGAAAAATTGGTTTTGTAATAAAAGTCGGCCAAATAATCAGTTTCAGTCATGGGGGTGCTCATTTTCAAGCTTAGAGCACCATGTAAACCCATAGACCCATTTTTTCTTAGTTTTGAGTGATTTTCCATCGCTTAGGTCAGAAAGCCCCAAAAAATCAATTATTGATTATTTTAATTTAATAAATTGACGAATAATGGAGCAAATACAAAATCCTAGATCAATGGATTCTCAACCGATTTGATTGAAATCAGTCTCATCGGCACTAGATTAACCATAGATTGTAATTCCTTGATTGAAGGGGCTAATCAGTGTAGATCCAAAGTTGAACTTTGTCCTCCTTTATTGGGAATTGCGCCCTCTCTATCTCCTCCACACGTGTGGGATCTTTCGGGAACTCTGTGGTTAATGATTCAGTCAGCAGGTTGATGTGTCAGCTCAATCAACCCCCTGATTTACATTNCACCCTCTCTATCTCCTCCACACGTGTGGGATCTTTCGGGAACTCTGTGGTTAATGATTCAGTCAGCAGGTTGATGTGTCAGCTCAATCAACCCCCTGATTTACATTCATACTCAATAGAATATCAGTTTAGCTTCATATCAGGCATTGATGGACTCTCCTTCAGCTGCAGTTACCTATCTCCTTGGGATTTGTGCCCCCTATGGGCTAGGGTTTCAGTTGTCAAATCTTCCTTTTGTGGCTTGTCTTAACTTACCTGATTTGGCTCGATTGACAAACAACCCCATTCACCATCAATCCTTTTGGCCTCCCATGCCAACCAAGCTGCCATCAGACATTCCCAAGTTTGAAGGAAAAGTAGGGGAATGTCCCCAAAACCACATTATGACATTCCATCTAAACCCCATTCACCATCAAGCCTTTTGGCCTCCCATGCCAACCAAGCTGCCATCAGACATTCCCAAGTTTGAAGGAAAAGTAGGGGAATGTCCCCAAAACCACATTATGACATTCCATCTATGGTGCTCGTTAAACAACATCGTAGATGGTTCCATCAAGCTGAGGTTATTCCAATGCACCCTTACAGGTGCTGTGTCCAAATGGTACATTGAGCTACTGTAGGCCAAGTACCCAGATTTCAACTCCTTAGCTTTCATGTTCTTGCAGTATTTCCAACTCCTCGTCAGATATGGCGAAGGGGTGGAGATCATGTTATCCTATCGCCAGAGCACTGAGACACATATAACCAACCACATCCATGAGTGGTG
>LPNX010497683.1:4408-61908 GCA_001517045.1 Pseudotsuga menziesii
GTTTAGAAAAAGAGGTGTTTGATGAGTACATGCACTTCCTCCCTAGGAACCATATGTATCGAACTACTGAGAAAAATAAATTCAATGGTAAAGAAGAGAATGGAAAGAAACCACGAAGAATGACACCTTAGCTATGGAATTTGGAATATAATATAAAATCGTCGAGGTATGCAAATTGTATATGTAGCATATATAAACATGTAATATAATGAATTTTATATTTTTACTAAATTTTCTCTACCATGGGTACTGTCATGAATTATTGTTAATGTGTTTTCATTTATGTTATTATAATGTATTTAAGGCATGAATGGGCTTCCATAAGGAATGGAGAGTTATCCCATATAATTCAATAGGTTTCCTTACTACGAGCACCTACAAATAGCTCATTTTTTCGATACAATGTATATTAGGAAGAATGTAACATAAATGATATGGCATATATTTCATGTCCCAAATTTTTCATTGGGTCACAATGGCCTAATCACATTTTCCATATTCACTAGAGTGTGTCAAATTGATGCTAAGGGTCAAATAATTGCCAAGGAGGAAAATTACTAGTTTCCTAGGTTGGGGGTGGAATCTTTGGGATTTGGAATAAGGGGGACAATAAATGATGTTTGAACATTAAAATGGAATAAATATTTAATAAAGGAGCTAAAAAATTAAATACAAGGTAAAATCAATGTGGCAATTGATCATGAAGACACATGGAGGATGTGGGACCCAAACAAGCTAGATTTTCTATGCCACATGGAATCCTCCTCTTGTCATTTCGAATCCATAAGAAGCACAAGGGTCTTGGGATGAGTTGTAAGGTCAATATACTTGGCATGAATTAATTAAGGTCGAATTGGAATTGAAGAGTAACTCCCATGGAAGAGGAAGAGGCATTTTGGAGCTAGTGAGACACTTGGACTAGATTCCCTAGTTGTATGACAACAATGATGAAGATGCTATGAAACCTATGAAAAAAATCAGATCTGAAGGCTGGCATCTGACATGTATGACATTTTATGGATAAAAATATCTCCAAGAGGGTGCTCAAGGGATTTAGGTCATCTAATATGCTTCCACATGTGATTTGGTGGAAGTGGGAGACTATGAATTGTTGTACAAGTGGCATTCTTTGAAATATCTTCCAAACTAGAGTTGGAATGCATATCTTGGAAGAAATTATACCCATAGAGAGATTTGAAAATTTATAAATTTCAAGAACAAACAATTAAGGCATCTTTTGATCATTTGAGAAATTTTCATTTGTGAAGAGAGAGAGCTAGTGGATGACTAGTTTCTTTCCTTAACCAATTTTGAGAGTGAAAGATTCCAATCCAAGTTGGTGTTTGGAGATTCCATTCAGGTATTTCATGGATATTTAATGGAGTCATAAGTTATAGGTGCAAGCTACAGGGTAGAATATCATCTTGTTCTTTCATATATTCCAAGTTTTCTCATCATATTCTTGCTCTATAGATTTAGGAGCCCTTGGTGAGCTATTGATATATATAGGGAATATTATAATGCCAAATTATTCTATGTTATTATTTAAATGATATTTATTTCAATTATAAGACTCTCAGGTTGAAATACCAAAATATTTCATGTAAAAATGTTAAACAATGAAGAAACAGTGCCATTCCCCACTAGCTTGTTGTGAACCAATGTAATGTTTATGGATTCGAATGGATAAGAAAAATACTGATGGATTATGGATAAATGGAATTTTATTGATGTATAGTATGAGTTTAATGTTCATTACATAAGCATTTGGAGTCATTTTGTTGAGTTTCATAACATTTGGAGAAGATTGCCTATGATTTCTCCCAAGGTTGAATGGCGATGCATTATGAGTAGTGATGCATATGAGTTCATGTTTATTTCCTTTATATTTTCCCTGCTTCCATTCATAATTTTTATTTTTATTGAGTGCATTTTGAAATTCATTTTCATCATCTACCCTTAGGGTATTTGAACCACAAGTTGCTCGTAAAACTCCATACATTGACAAGATTTCCAAAGTGAGTTGAAGAAGTCATTTGATGGTTTAAATAAAAATATAAACACCATTTTTATGTATTAACATCATTCATAAATCTTATGGTACAATTTTATATCATTTGGAGCTATGTGGAGCCATCTACCATTGGGGGTTTGAGCCTCAAAATTACTAATAAATTCCCTAAGTTCTCTCGGATACATATTAAACCCCAAAACCACATATAATGCTGCAAATATAATTTAATTAATGTCTTATAACATAGAAAAGTCTCATACCAACCATTAGTGTAGGTTGTACAGTGTTTGGAAGAGATTTGTTCCAGGACCCAGGGGGGATTTCCACCTCCCAAATTGACTAGTCTTGCCCCAAAAATTATTCCCTTGTGAATTGCATACCATGGTTGTGTATATCAGTTGATTATATTTCTGATATATGTGTTAATGTTTCCCATCACCCCTCATGAACTTCCTCACCAAGTTTGAAAGTAATTGGAGGAGTTTGGAATCAGTTGTATCCATATACCTAGAGTCGAAATTTGGTGAAATTGAGCAAATTGGGAAAATTATTCACAAGAGACATTACAATATAATAGATGGAAGGAATGAAAAAGATAAAATTGGAAAATTTTTAGTGACATTGTAGAAGCCAATCACGCATTTCAAAGTGTAACTATTTCCAATGCTGGAGATGGGGACCAAATTATTAGTCTTCCATGGTTATTGACAAAGAAACAAAGAAATGCTATAAAATCGGTCATTCAGAAAATAAGGTTTCCGATGGGGTTTTCATCAAACATACAATATATCTTACATAAAAAAGTGATTTTGGTGGAGTTAAAATTCATGACTGACATATATTCATTAAGGTAATTATTTATGTATATAATTTCTTTTTAGTACATATTTTTAGTAATTGTTGTCTCTTATTTGGAAACATTAAATAATTATATTATTTTTTCAACAGTATGTTCTACTTCTATCTCTCCCAAATAGCTTTGACAACAACATAAAACCAGTTATATATGATCTTGGTAAATACACGAGGTAAGTAACAATTTATATGCATGAAAATGTTTTTTCTCTTTGTTCCATAGGTTATTGACATATTCTGTTTTACATCTTGGAACTTTATTATATATGCCTCCATCTTATTGATCACTATTATTTTCTTGCATCATTTGTAGGTGGATTTCATCTAAATAAATCCATAAATAAGATATTAGGTATTGGAAGAGAGAAATTCCTTGTCTAATGTGTGAAATGCAAAAGTATTTACCTCCATGATTTTCAATTCCCAAGATCACTATCTCATACACCAAGTTGAGGAGATTGAATTGTGTGGACCTATAAACTCAAGGTCAATGTGAATGGTGTAAAAGAATTTGAAGTCATTGAAGGATTTTTTTAGACAAAGAGAACGTATTGAGAGTTCTATGCTACAGGGATATATGGTATATCAATCCTTGGTGTACATTAGTCTTGGAATCTTCCAAATTTAGTAAAAAATATCAATCTTTCTTGCATTTGGCATGTCAACTCCATCAACCAATTTGAAGGGGAGGCCTACTGGGGAAAGGTAGAACAAGGAAAGTGAAAGGTAATTGAATGGTGTATATTTAATTATTGTACAATTAATTTTTCAATTTCATATATATATATATAAATTTTATTATTCCATAATTATTTTAAGGTAAACTTAATTTCCTTTAATGATAGCTAATTTACAATTCTTAATTGTTATTTTTTCATATAGTTGGTCGCATGTGGGATGCACTACATTTATATATTGAAAACATTCTTGATTGGATGGAGGAATGGATATAACGATTTACATAATTATATGGTACCTTATCATGGGAAGGGGTTAGTAAATTGATTAAAACAATGCATTGTTATCAAGAATAATACCCTGGTGAACTTATGCACGGAGAAATTAATTTAGCATGTGCTTTAAAAGATAAAAAGGAAAATATATTTACCCTGCTCATTATTTTCGTTGTTTCCCATTATATCAATGTATTTCTTTCATTTATTTCTTATTATATGTTTATTTACTGAGTCATACATGATTCATTTGATACACCACAAGGCTATGTGGTGTAATGGTCATAAATTTCACATCAAAAAGTTGGATGACATGAAGGAAACATCCGATTGTGGGATAATTATAGTTTTTCAAGTCACTAATGTTTCCTCTATAAGTGATAAGCATATAAAAGTATTTGAAAATAGGTACTTTTGTTATTTGGAAGATATCATTGAATGTGACTTTAATTCCTTTAAAATAGTTTTTTTTAAGGTCAAATGGTATAGGATATGAATGAATGAATGTGGTATTGAAATAGTTTTTATTGAAAATGCCAATGGATTTACCATGGTTAATAAAAAGGCACTTGAACCGGGTACGAATACTTATGTTCTTCCAAGTCAATGTGAGAATCTCTTTTAATCAGAGGTTCTAGGTAAAGTAGGTTGGTCATACATTGTTAGATATGATCCAAGAGGAAGACCAGTCAAGGAAATGCAGCATATGAAGAAGAAAATGTTGACGAAGAAGGTGATTCATTTCATGATCAGTTGGCCATCGAAGTAGATGTGTCATATGAAGAATTAGATCAAGAGGATTCTCATCCAAATGATGTAGTAGATAATGACATAGTCAGTGATAATATTGATGATGAACATATAACCAAAAATGACATTGATGATGATACTGATATGAGCAATCCTTTCAATGATATCGATTTTGAACCAAATGATGATACTGATGTTGAGTTAGATGAAGAAGAATATCAATGACATTGTAGCAATGTTGGAATCTAGGAGATGGTATGTGCATGATGGGCCATATGATGATTATTCCAGGAATTTTTTTATGAAACATCTCATTTGTCGTATTTGTTGCAAATTTTCATTTTTTTTCATTTACTCATAGATATTATTTATATATATATATATAATGTTTGTAATAATTATGTATTGTATATGTTCGAATCATCAAAATCATCATCATCATCACCATCATCACCATCACCATCATCATCATCACCATCTCCACCGCCTTCATCATAACTATCATACTCAACATCATCATTGAAATAATGATCCTCATCATCATCAATGTTATAATCATCATCATAATTAATGTCATAATCATCACCATCACCATCATAATCACCATCATTATATTCATCCTTATTAGCATCCTCCTCCTCCTCCTCCTCATAAACACCATGATAATATTTATTGTTATCATCATTGTGTTCATGATCATCATCACTATCCTCCTCATCCTTTTCCTCCTCCTCCTCATCTTCATCCTAATTAAAATCACCCTAATCATCATTATATTCATCTTCATCTTCATGATCATCATTTCTATTATACTAATTATCACCAACAATGGTATCATCATAATCATCATCATCAATGGTATCATCATAATCATCATGTTCTTCATACTCCTCAACATCGTCATTAGCATCATCATAATAATCACCACCATCATCTTCATATTCATCATCATAATAATCACCACCATCATCTTCATATTCATCATCATCTTCATCACTAGCATCATCTTTAGTATCATCATCTTGATCACCATCATCATCTCCATCATCATCTTCATCATGATCATGATCATGATCATATTCATTTTTATCATCATCATCATCAACATCAACGTCATCATCATCATCACTATCCTCCTCCTTCATCCTCATCCTCATTAGCATTAGCATCGTCATCATCATCATCATCGCCCTCGTCATTACCATCATCATCACCATCATCAATGGTATTATCATAATCATCATCAACAATGGTATCATAATAATCATCATCATTAATGGTATCATCATAATCATCATCATCTCATCATCATCATCCTCAACATCATCATTAGCATCATCATCATCATAATCACAATCATCTTCTTCATCTTCATCATCAATTCATCACTAACATAATCATTTGCATCATTAGCATCATCATCTTGATCACAATTATCATCTTTGTCATCATCTGCATCATCATCATCATCATCATGTTCATCATCATCATCATCATCATCATCATCATCATTATCATCATCAACATCATCATCATCATCATCACTATCCTCCTCCTTCATCCTCATCATCATCATCATCATTAGCATCATCATCAACATCATCATTTCCATCATCAATGGTATCATCATAATCATAATCATCAACATCTTCATGGTCCTCAACATCATCATTAGCACCATCATCATAACCACCATCAACATCTTCATCTTTATCATCATCTTCATCAGTAGCATCATCATTAGCATCATTAGCATCGTCATCTTCATCACCATCATGATCTTCATCATGATCATCATATTCATTATTATCATTGTCATCATCAACAACATCATTATCATCAGCATCATCATCATCATCAACATCACTATCCTCCTCCATCCTCATTCTCATCATCATCATTATCATCAACATCATCGTCGCCATCATCAATGGTATTATCATAATCATCATCAACAATGGTATCATCATAATAATAATCATTAATGGTATCATCATAGTCATCATCGTCTTCATCCTCCTCAGCATCATCATCATCATCATCATCATCATCATCATCATCTTCATCATCATCATCATCATCACCATCATCATCATCATCGCCATCATCATCACCATCATCGTCATCATCATCACCATCGCCCACACCATCACCATCACCATCACCATCACCATCACCATCACCATCATCCTCATCATCATCCTCCTCATCATCAATGTTATAATCATCGTCGTCGTCATCAATGTTATCACCACATTCGCCATCATCATCATCATCATCATCACCACCATAATCATCATCATCATCACCATCATCATCTTCATCGTCATCAACATCCTCCTCCTCATCATGATCATCTTCATTGTTATCATCATCATGATCACCATGATCATCATCACTATCCTCCTCCTCCTCCTCCTCATCATCATCTTTATCCTCATTAAAATCATTGCAATCATCATCATCTTCATCTTTATGATCATCAATGGTATTATTGTAATCATCATAAAAATTGGTATCATAATAATCATCATCATCATCATCTTCATCCTCCTCCTCATCATCATTAGCACCATCATCATCATCATCATCATCTCCATCATCACCACCACCACCATCATCATCATCATCTTCATTGTTATCATCGGTATCATCATCATCATCATCATCATTAGCATAATTGTCATCCTCCTCCTCGTCCTCATCATCATCATCTTCAATGTTATCATCATCATCATCACCACCACCATCTTCATTGTTATCATCAGTATCATCATCAACATATGTGGAATGAAAGAGAAAAATAAATTGATTTTTAGTGATCCAACCCATTACTAATTGGTTCTACTAAATGATTAATATAACGTAAAACAAATTTAATTATACATAATGATAAGTAAATGATGCATCAACTTAGAAATAAAAATAAATTTTAATAGTATTATGTGTAACAATATCTCATATATTTTCTTACAATATATAAATAATAATTATTATTTATTTTTTATAATATCAACACTCTTTAAATATAGAGATATTTCAGTATAGAGATATGTTGAATAGTTATAAAAAAAATAGAATAAAAAATAATTTAAAAAGAAATTTAAATATTATAAAAGATATAAAAAACTAAGTAGTTTTATTTTAAATCCTGATTTAGCAAGTAGTAAGAGTGAACACATGTTTTTGGATTTAATTTATTTTGATAAAATATTTATACCTAATTTTTTTTTTTATCCCTATAAATGATGATTATATGATCTATGAACTTTAAAACTAATTTTAAATCAATTTATTTTTGTAATGTAAAGAATGAAGATTTATTGTAAGAAAAATTATCCAAAATTTTCAAGGATGTTTTTTATATTTGTAAATGATATTTTTAATATTTTTTTAAACAAAATTGATATATTTTATGAGTGTGCATAAATCCTTAAAATAAATATTAATGAGATCTTATTATGCCTACCTTTATAATAACTTTATAGTTATTGTAGTTTGAATTTCAATTAGTTTGTTATTGCTTAACTTTTATTTACTTATTTAGTTGTTTCCCAAAAGTTGATTTGGAGAGCTTCTAATGACTATCGTTTGATGGAAAACTCAGCTAGAGAGATCTTGATTTAGAGAGCTTCCAATGACTATCCTTAATTAATGTCTTATATTTGAGTCATTATAGGTCATTATTAGTAGAGGTAAGGATGCAGGTTAGAGGAAATAATGCATGGTAAGTTGCTGGTAATGGAGGCCCAAAGGATTGCAAATACCAATTAGCATTAGGGATATTAACCAAGTGGCACGCTTCAAGAGATATTATCCTCTCTTCCTCCCTCTAAAACTTATGAAAAATAGATTTGATTACAATGAGGATGATGGTGATGATAAACCTAAATTTGTTATCATAATCATCATCATCATCATAAATGTTATCATCATCATCATCAACATCGTCCTCATCATCAACATCATCCTCACCATCATCATCATCGTCATCATCATCAACATCGTCCTCATCCTCATCCTCATCAATGCTATAATCATCATCATCATCGCCATTGTCATCGTCGTCGTCGTCGTCATCATCATCGTCGTCGTCATCATCATCATCATCTTCATAATCATCATCATCTTCATTGTTATCATAAGTATCATCATCATCATCATCATCATCATCATCATTAGCATCATTGTCATCATCATCCTCATCATCCTCATCCTCATCATTAGCATCATCGTCATCAACATACTCATCATCCTCATCCTCATCATATTCATTGTTATCATGATCATGATCATCATCTTCATCCTCATCAGCATCCTCCTCCTCATCATGATCATCATCACTATAAATAAAATACCTAAAGGTTTTTCTTCCTTGACCATGTTCGAGGTAATGGAATTTTCAAAGGTTCGTTTTTACAAAATGCCTCCAAAACTTCAATTTGTGTGACCTACAAACAAGCCCTATTATCTATAACATATAAACATAACCTTTATAACCATTGGCCCTTAAATTTTATCCACTTTAATCCATAACCTTATCACCTTGCTATAAATACTCACCAATATAACACCTATTCCCTATAACCTTCAAACATTCTCACACATATCAATATTAAGCTTGAAATTCCTATCCCCTATAACCTCTAGAAACTACTCCCTAAATTGTATAATCACTGATCCTTATAATACAAAATCCTTACAGCCACTAACACTTATTAGCCCTTGGTTCTATACACCTTAATCATCACCCCCTCATCTAACTAAACCTTAACCTCTATATCACTTGACCATTATAAACTCTCATCCTATCGATTATATTCCCTAACCTTTGTAACCCATAAGGCATAGATCCTATGAATTTCCATAAATATTAACCGTTATAACTAATTATAACCCACATCCAAACCAAAGGATGTATTCCCACCATTATCCAACCCATCCCATGAGAAAAAGTCATTTTTTGGTCTGAACTCTTCCATCTCATGAGCAAAGAGACACATCCAATCGATCTCTGCAACCTTGGGTTATTGCAGTCGTGTACGTCCCGTGATATAGAGTCATTTTTTTGTTTGAAATCTCTCATTATGTGGGAACAGAGACCCAACCAGTCAATCTCTGCATACTGGGTTTATTGCAGTTATGTATGGGAGAGGAAGGCCGAGTATAGAAACCCATATGGTTATTAGTATGAGCTAGAAGCACGGAGCATAGATGATCAAAGAAATGGAGAATCCAATGACTAAAAAATTAGTGATTCTGGAACCCTAAATATCTATTTTTAATCTCTCTATCTTTGTTTGTCATCATTTTTCCTCACCATGCATGTCAGTTGAATCAATGCACGTCAGTTGAAACCCATCTCATCACAACTTTTCCCTTCCTCACTCTAACCAGTTTACTCAATTGGTTGGTATGTATTGCATGCTCCAATTCCTATATAAATGAGTCACATATTTAAAAAAATGTCTCATTTGTTGGTTTCATCCAATAAAAACTTCTCATTTGTTGGTTTTGTCTAATAAATTATCATCTTTATGGGGTCCAAGGCACATAATTCCTCATTGAAGACCTAGATTGGTATGTGTTGTGAACCATGGTGGCTATGTGCATGTTGTTTATAGATGGATTATGGTTAGTAATTTTTGAATAAATGACTTATAGTTAGTCAGTTTGTTAATTGATAGATGTTGAGAATAGCACAATTGATTATGTTCCCCATGTCCCCTTTAAGCCCCACATAAACAACAACAACCATTGGATTAAGAATATCGTTGATGGTTAGCTTGCTAGCTTATTGAGCTTTATTTCTATATGTGTATGTGGGGGGGAGATATTCAAAAAATACCGAGCTATGTAAGAATGTTAGTGGAACGAAACTTGCTGCAACTATCTATTAAACTGCCCAAATAGGCAATGTTATCTAAGCTACTTACACATAAAAACTTACTTACTTCCCATGCATGATGGTAGTATGTATTGCATGATCCAATTTCTATATATGGTTATCTTAAGAAATGGGCCACTGCTAGTGACATTAAATAAAGCTGGTGAAATAATATTAGACAATAGTTTCAGTGATCAAATTTCTTCTTGAAATAAGGATGAACAAGCTGCCTAGCAACAAATCACAGTAGCATAGAAATAGTGACAATTTTTTATTATCTATTTGATATATTTATGAAGAAAACCATCTTATACAATAGATATCTGCAATGATAAACTAACCGTAGTTGATTTCACACATCCCCTATTCTTCCCAACTTAAGCCAACTACACAAAAAGGTAAACTTTTATACAACTTTTTGTCATAAAACAACATAATACTCAATTGGATGCATGTACTTGTAGTTGGAGCATGAAGGAAAATCCTTATAAAATATTGCAAACATGTGACACTTTGCACAGGCGAATGCAACCACCTCTCCTCTATTTTCATGAAGGAGTTCATAGAAGGAGTGGAAGGCATAAAGATGACTTAGGTTCAAAACCTTACAGCTAGATAAGATCCTAATTCCTTGGTATTCCCTTATATGATTGTTCCCTGGTCATTCCCTTAATATAAATACTAATCGATAATCTTATCCAACCCTTTTTCAAGATCCACCTAAACAAGAATATTAATCTACTCAAATGGTCTAGCAACCCCTCCTATTACTCTTAGTTGAAAAAAATATTAACTTAGAGGAAAATCCCTTTTTACACTACTATAGTTGATGGAAAATTTCGACAATGTTTTCTAATGTTTTTTTACATAAGTACATTGTAACATTGGAAATTTTTAGAAATTATTGAAAATTACACATTTTTTCTCCTTTTGTCCCAACAATTGTCACAATTGACATGTAGATGTTGCACTTCCTTGTTTGTTTTCTTTGTGGTTTTTTCTACTAGTTTCTATCTAATTATAATTATATTGCGTAGATTACTTAATTTATCCTTAAAAAAATATAAAACTTCCATTGATATCAAATAGGTTTTTCAATGGACTATCCACCATGCCATCCACCAAGCTAGGACTATTGTATTTAGTTTTGTCTTTTTAATGGATGTGGACATTGCATCTAATTGATTTAATTATTCCAAATGTATACGAACAATACAACATTGAATATGAGGAGTGGGAAATAGGAATTATGACCTAGCATCGAACTAGTGACATGAATAGAATTTCAAATAAATTGTTAATTGCACTTATATATTTCACCTATGCATATAGTACACTCTCTAATTTGATTGGTCATTACCATTGTTGCATGCAATGAATTTGTGTGATAATGCCGAACTAAATTGAACATCTCATAATATTCTCATTTAATTCATGCCCCAAAATAGTAGTTACCCAAAATCTCACACATGTTTTGGCTACATGCTTCTTGGTTCAATAAATATTGTACAGAGAAATCAATGTTTGTTTTTACTTTGAAATTAAATGCTTAGTCTTAGTTGAAAATATATTTGTAATAAAATTTGTTACTTAGTATTGTTATTATACTATATTGTTATTATGGATTTTTCTCAGTAGACCAAGATGATGAAGTCTGATGACCTCCTCTCCTATATGGTTAAGTCAGGTTGTTTCTCAAGGGATTGGACACCCCTTGATGATATCACCAACAATTAACCTTTAGGAGTACTAGGAGGACTGAAGGATCTCTGCATCCAGTTAGGACCTTCCTATATGGTGATGATGAAAACAATTATTGTATGGAACATGTGGACTATATAACTTGAGAGAGAAAAACTTGTTGATTACCTTTGTCCTTGTATTTCTTGTTATTCAATTATTACCCTCTATGATATTTCCAACTATGATCTCTTTATGTTTGGAGGCTATGCTAGGGATTCTTGGGTGGTAGGGTTTCATTACATTGTAATTCTTTAGATCTTTATGAAGATTGGGTTTTTTCTTAAACCATGAAGTGAAACCTAATGCCGATCCATGTTCCCTAAAGATGAGATATGAGGCTTATATGTGGGTGTTAGAAAATTAATCCACCACTTAGTACCTTAGTCTAAATCCTTAGCCAAATTTAATTACATTTATGCATTGATATGCTATATTTTGGACTTGGGGAAATTAATCTTGGCATAATAACCAGTTAATTTTCTACTTTGACACCTATAGGAGTGCTCCAGATCAGTCAAACTCCACATGTGCACCCTCATTAATGACAGGTGCACTCCCATTCCTTGAATTGGGGAATTGTGATTGACTAGGAGCGCTAGGGGTGGTTTTAGCCCAAATTTTGGATTGTTGGAGCATTTAATGCCCACCTTGAGCCTCCCACTCACATTATTTTGCACACCCACACATACCAAGGAGTCATGATTTATCCAGCACACTTTAGCAATGTCTACACCACCATTTGTGACCATTTGGGCTGAGTTGGAGCAAGTTTGGCCCACCTAGGGGGGATTGAGGCCAATTTGGCCAATTTTACATGTACACTTAGATTTGGATTCCTAAGACTCATGAATTGCACCAGATACAATGTAAACCTGTTCTAAACATATTCACATGTTATACAATCAAATAATATCCAGTTTTTGTTCACACTGTGTATGTAAAATTGTTCCTCTTTCATACTTTTTTGTTGTTTTTTGCAAGTAATTCGATTTGTGAGATTCTCTAAGGCTCCTCGATATTGATTTATATCAAAATTATCACATGGTATTGAATATGAGTGGATTTTAGTGAGTTTCAAATAAATCTTGAGCATTTGAGTTGCATTTTTGAGAGAATTTCCAGATAAAATTGAGTGTTTTTTGTAGGACTTTCAACAAATTACTCACCATTAATGCAAGCAGAAATGGAAGAAAAACACATCTTTTTTACCCCCTTCAATTTCTTTGATTGGAAGGCAGATATAGTCATTCAATTGATATCTAAGGGTCTCTACAAAGTTACCATGGGCACAGAAGTGGAGCCAAACTCTCCTGTAGAGAAAGCTAAGTACTTCAATAGACTTGATGACGCCTATGGATTGATATGATTGAGTATTTCAAGAGAAATTTGATTTCATGTAGATAGTTTAACAACCCCAAATGAAGTCTGGGTTAAACTAGAATCACTCTTTGGGAAAACTGATGAATTGAGAGGACAACAAATTGAAAACAAGCTCATAAGTATGAGCCCAGCTCATTTTGAAACTATCGAGGAGTTATTGATGAAGTTTAAGTCTCTAGTGCTTTATATGAAGCAATGTTTAATTGAGAAGAAATATGACCAACTAATACTATCCATCCTTTCGAAGTTAGGCCCAAAATTTTCAGTGTTTGTAAGCCCCTTTCATTCTGGAAAATTGACACTTTGAAATTGGTAGATTCCAACACTAGATAGCTTCATGGAATCCCTCACCCAAGAGTAGGATAAACTATTTCAAATTGGCACCCTCAAAGCTAAAGATCAATCTTTGTCCATGGGGTCGAATGTCTCCAAGGGAAAGCAAAAGGCAAAGAAGTCGAAGCAATCAGACAAGAGGAAATCTGATAAACCCAAATCCACTGATGGGGGTTCAAATCCTTCTAAGGATAAGGAAAAGAATGGTAAAGATAAAACCAAATGCAAATATTTCCACAAGGGATGGCATCCACAAAGCTCCTACATGAAGAAAACCATTGATCAGATGGTGCAACTGCTGGAGAAAAAAGACATCCCTATCCCAGATGGTGCAAAGAATAAATATATCACCTCAAGTTTAGACAACAAAGAGAAATTCCATGCTTTTATAGCATGTACTTCTAATTATTCAACCTTCATTATTGATTCAGGGGCATCTAGACATATGGTTTCCACCAGAGAGATTTTCTCCTCTGTGCATTCGAATAGTGGCCCAACTATTCGAATGGGAGATGAATTTGAAATACATACCAAAGGAGTTGGTGCTTGCATTGGATGTGTAGTTGGGAAGCATCCAGAGCACATCTATTAGAAGGGGAAGGCAAGGAGAGCCAAAAAAAATATTGGATTGGTAAATTCAAACCTCATTGTTCCTCTACCCACTCCCTCTCGGTGGATCAAGGTATGTACTCACCTTCACTGATGAATACTCAAGATTTTGTTGGGTATACTTCCTAAAATTGAAATCTGAAGCATTTGAGAAATTTAATATTTGGAAGGCCTTAGTGGAGAATCAAAGTGGGCATGGGATGAAAATACTTAGGACTGAAAATTGGAAGGAATATGTAAATAAAAATCTATAGCATCTGTGTGAGGAATGTGGCATTCAAATGCAACATTCAACTCCCTACACACCAGAACAAAATGGTGTGGTAGAGAGGAAAAATATATCTCTCAAAGAGATGGCCACATGCATGATTGAGGCAAGGGATCTAAGTCCCAAGATATGGGATATGGATATTAATTGTGATGCATGTATACATAAAGTGCATTCCATAAATAAATCAAAGGAAAAACTCCCTACAAGGCATGGTTTGTCCATAAGCTAAATGTCTCAAGTTTCCGAATTTTTGGATCAAGAGCATGGGCTCGAATTCCATCAGAAAAGAGGAAGGATTTGCAGCCACAAAGAAAGGAATGCATCATGGTTGGATATGGTGAGGAAATAAAGGGTTATAAGCTCTTTGAAACATCCACACTCAAGACGTTTATTGAGAGAAGTGTGCAATTCGAAGAGGAACCAATACTAGATTTTGAGCTTGCACCGGGGGAATGCTCTCCTCCCCAACACCTTGATGAAGTAAGTGATGATTCAAGATCTATTTTTTATGATAATTATGATAATGATATGGATGTATATGAAATTTCTATATATGACTCAGTATCAAGGCCCAAATGGGCTGAAAAAATCATACAAGCTACAAGGGAATTGGCAGGCAATCCCCTAGAGCCTAGGAAGACAAGATCTCAAATTCACAATGCTTCCTATGCAAGTGAAAGTGGTATTAATGAGCAATTTTATATGATGATTGGATATGATACAAATTCATATAAGGAATGTTGTCTTGATCCAATCTGGAAATCAACAATGCAAGAAGAATTCAATTCTGTCCAAGAGAATGAAACATGGGAATTGGTTCCCCTTTTGTTGATGTATTTGTAACTTCAGAATGTATTCACTTGTATATCTTATATTGTGCTTCGATGTTTTTGTTGGGAGAATAAATTATATTTCATTGTACCCCAATTTTACTATCGGGAGAGTCGTTAATATAATAAAGTCATGTAAAGTCATTGAGGTTAACCCTCCTTGTTGATCGGGGGGCAAAGTCCCCACAGTTGTGGGGCACTAGGTCTATTAGACTCTCCTAGATAAGTCGGACCCGATAAGTAATTTTCAAGTTGAAAACTAGTATAAATAGAGAGTGATCCTCTCTATTTGACACACACACTCACCCAACTATAATGCATAGGTGAGAGAAGAGGATCTCACACAAGTGAGAGAGAGAACAGGTGTTGGAGATCATCTTTCTGTCTTTGGGTTTTACTGCTTCCATTGGTGCTCATTCTATATATGATTAAGTTGCGGGGTTTTTTTCCTTTATGGTTTCCCAAGGATAAATATTTGTATCTATTGTCTCTTGTGATTTATTATTGTGCATGTTATTCTCACAGATAATATCCTAAGATCATATTTCTTAAATGATAAAAATCTAACATGGTATCAGAGCTAACCTGAGAAGAAGACACTGCAGAATATAAGGCTTCTTACTTTTTGGGTATCTCTCCACAATCCATTAGAAAAAGGAGGCTAGGATAACTCTCCATTGAAGGGCACATCTTTTTGTCGAAGCAGAATTTGATTCCGGGCATTTTCAGTTTCTGATGCGGAAAATTAGGGCTTTTTACAGAAGAGGAATTTTTTAGTGAGCCCAACCTAGGATTTCTCTCCTCATCAAAATTGAATTTTAGAGATCAAGGTCGATATTTTTGGTTGGGTAAAACTCCAGGAAAGTCAAACCCTAATTTGACCTCGGGCCTGAAAAAAAACCTAAAATACTAAAGCTGGTAGTTTTGGTACATTCACTATATATTGTGATTGAAGAAGTCTTAGGGGCCAAAAGTTTCATAGATATAATTCAAGCTCCTAATGTGTCATGTCTAAAAATTTCATCCTCTGAGTCGCTACATTCTCGGAGATATGATTCCTCCAAATCAGGGTTCCAACATCTTTCAGGATTCATCCCTAAATAGGACACCTAGGGAGAATTGCTATATCTCAGGCTACAAAGGTCCAAATGAAATTTCGCAAGATTTTCTAGATAGGGCATGGATTTTAATTTTTGTGGTAAAATATTCAGACCCTGATGATGAAACAGGGACACATGGAAGTCCGTACAAGTTTTCTATGTTGAATAGTCATGAAATACATCACCTTGGAAAACGTATCATAAGTCCCAATTGGTGAAACCAATTCTGCTCAAATATGTGGTGTTGGAAATATTAAATACGAGGCTACTTGAGTACGATATTTCAGACACATAGGAGCATTAATTTAGGAGATACCATAGAAACAATATCAGACATTTCTATAGAGGAAATTGAAAAACTAGGACTTCCTGTTCTGGGAGCTTCCCTCCACTGTTTTCAGAAAAAGGAGTACATTGTACAGCTCACCTTGAAGAGGCCCATCTTTCTATCCAATCGAAAATTTTAAATTCCAAGTTTTGAAAATTAGGGTTTCTCTGACAAACCCTAGATCATCCAGTTCCGAAACGAGGATAGACACCTCAAATCGGTAAGATCTAATCTTTTGTATTTCCATTTGAGGTTCTCAGTTAAAATGTCTCATCACACCAGCCTGATGTCAAGCTTGGTGAATATGACAACTTCTAAGCATGTAAGTATAGGATTTCTCTAGTTCTTGAATAAAATGAATTGGACACCTACATAAGTGGAGAGGTTCCAGTTCCAGAGGGAGATGAGGCTAAAGCCTTACACAAGAAGAAATTGGTCAAGGCCAAGAGGATTATTGTTGATTCCATCACTTTATACCACAAATGTCTTCCCTTAAGACACCTAGGGATATTTTTGATTCCTTGACCAAGCTATTTGAAGAAAATAATATAAATCAGATGAAGTGTAGGAACTTCGTGATCCTTCAAGAAATTGACTTGGATCAGTATTTCAATAAGAAAGGTCTAGGAGATAGAGGGAGATGAGGCTAAGGCTAGAGCCAAGAGAATCATCGTAGATTCTATTAAATATAATCTCATCCCTCATGTATCATCCCTGAAGACACCAAAAGGAATTTTTCAATTCTATGACGAAGGAGTCGAAGAAGAATACGATAATATTATAACCACCTTGAATGGCCTCCCATGATCATGGGATTTATTCATTCGAGGAATGTGTGCAAGAAAGAAGTGACTAACTTCAATAGAATCTAGGAAGAGCACACAAAGGATGAAGCTCGACTCATAATAAGATAAAAGAAGATGGGAGCAACTGAAGATCTAGCTCTCACGATTCAAAGAAGATCCCTCAAGCGATGAGGAATATGAAGGACTCAATTCTTGAAGACCTCTTATCCATCTTAGCATTTGGATAAGAAATGATGATGTCATGAATGAAGAATATGATGAAGAGGAAGGCTCAAGAATAATTCTACCCATGAAACAAATAAAGATAAGTATTCAATTGTCATTTCATGATATTGTTTTGTTATGCATTTGTTTATGTTCAGTTGATATGCTATGCATGATAGAATGTTTTCATTAATGACAGTATACTACTAATATGCATGTGATGGGTAAGTAGTCCATGGTTATATGAAACCTCTTTGCTGACATATTGGATTAGTGCACAATCTCAATGATTTCATGGTAGAGATTGAAGGCATCTAGAAAGTTTTCGTGAGATATGGATGAATGTTGTATTGGCTAAAATAGTTGCATGATTATATCTTTATGCTTAAGAATTTTCCATTATGAATATGTCTTATGAAATGTTTCTAACCATACAACTAATGCATTTGACTTGTAGGAAAGATCACGTACAATCACTTTCAAGAAAAGAAGGATGAGACTTGTTCCGAAGAACAAGTGATGACAGTTCAAGAAATAATCCAAGAATGAAGAATAATATGATGAATGCAGTTATGTGACACTGTTGAGCGACATTATTGATGCAGAACCTTCCAGCTATGAAGAAGTATCCAAGAAGAAAGGGAAGGAGAGTACCAGTTCAAGAAGAATGATGTCTAGGATGCAGTATCAAGACCTGAAGGGAAGTCCGTGGTATCTTCCATATGGATCTACAAGATCTAGAATGCAGTAGATGGCAACATCATGGGATACAAGGCAAGATTCGTAGCACGATACCTCTAATAGAAGGAAGGAATAGACTACGAAAAGAAATTTGTAGCCAATGGAAGTTAAGAAACATGACAGGAAGACTTATGTGTGCAAATTAAAGAAGGCCTTGTACGAGCTCAGAAGACACCCATGGGATAACACATACATGAAGATATTGAAAATCACCTAGAGTGACAAAGATATTAACCTTTGCTACAAGGTTGAATATGAAAGCCTATAGAGGATGACAAGATCACATATGGGTGCGAGAAGGACTTTTGAAAAAGGTTCAGAATCTTGGTATCTAGTGACCCTAGATGGATACATAGAATATTAATAGAAGAGGAAGATACTTGTTACTCTGGTACATAATGTTTCAATACATAGAGTATGAAAGGCAGAGGGAGAATGATGCTCTGCTTCAGAGAGAGTGACTGCAGAAGATCCTGAGGTTCGACATGGTACAACAAGATTGATAGTTTACTAATGGCTCTAGGATTTACTAAGAGTAAAGAGGATTCCAAAATTTACTTCAAGGTTGAAGATGGAAGACCAATGTTTCTCCTGTTATATGTCAATGACTTGTTCCTGATAGGAAAAGAGGAACTCATTAGAGATGCGAGAAGGAGACTTGCTTTCAAGTTCAAAATCAAGGACTTGGATATGATGCACTACTTCCTAGGCATGGAGGTGTGGTAGAATGCAAATGGAATCTCCATGGGACAAGGGAAGTATGAAGTAGAGATCCTGAAGAGGTTTGGAATGATGGGCTGCAAGGCCATGACCACACCTATGGCATCGAACCTAAAGCTACTGAGTGTTGCTTCATCAGAATCGGTTGATACCATGATGTATCATCAGATGATTTGTTTCTTGATGTACCTGACAAATACGAGACCAGATATTTTCTTTCTTGTGAACACATTGAGACATGTTCACCTAATGGTTTCAAAGCATGCAGTGAGGTACCTGAAGGGTATAGTTGAGTATGGGATCAAGTATGATACAAATCAAAAGATTAACCTAGAGGGTTATGTGGATTTGTATTGAGCAGGAAGTGCCATTGATAGGAAGAGCACTTCAAGGTGTTACTTTAGTATGATATCAGGTGTGATCTCTTGGTTTAGTAGGAAGGATTCTTGCATTGAGCCGAGTACGGTTGAGGAAAAATATGTTGCCACTTGCTTGGCTATTTGGGAGGTAGTATGTTTCTTTTTAAAACTACTATTTGATTGATATGACTTGCATTTTTGTATGATGCAAAGAGGAGGAGTGAAGCTCCAGTTTGTGATCCAGATCGAGATCCCTCGAAAGAGGGATTTCTAGCATAGACAGTGAGACAGGTTGTCTGAGCATAAAATCCTGGCGAAGCTTGTAGGTTGCTTAGATGTAAATAGTCCTGTAGGTTTTCCTTGGATGTAATTGGTCCTGGAAAATATTTCATGTTATCCTTGGACATAATCAACCCTGATGTGATTCTATGCAAGAAATGGCCAAAGTGAAGTTTGAATACTTCCAGGAGAAGCTTGGTGTTTTCCAGATTGAGGTTCCTTCTAAGGGGAAGAGATGAGTTCATGAGCCTTTTTGACATGGTGGTAGGATTGGCTCCTCCCATGGTCAGATGTAAGTGTTGTTCCTTTCTGACATGGTGGTAGGTAGGGCCTCCCATGCTCAAATGTAAGTGTTGTGCCTTTCTGACATGGTGGTAGGCGAGGCCTCCCATGGTCATATGTAAGTGATGTTCCCTTCTGACATGGTTGTAGGATTGGTTCCTCCCATGGTCATATGTAAGAGCAGTTCCCTTATGACATGGTGGTAGGAGGGGCCTCCCATGGTCAAATATAAGTGCAGTGTCCTACATCCATTATGCCAGAAGGACTGGATCTGTAGAGACCCACATCCAGTATGAAAAAGGACTGGCTCTGTGGAAGCACATCCAGTATGAAAAAGGACTGGCTCTGTGATGATACATCCAGTATGAAAAAGGACTGGCTCTGTGATGATACATCTAGTATGAAAAAGGAATGGCTCTGTGATGATACATCCATTATGAAAAAGGACTGGCTCTATGATGATACATCTAGTATGAAAAAGGACTGGCTCTGTGAAGCTACAGCCAGCAAGAAAAAGGGTTGGCTCTGTAGATAACTACACCCAGTATGAAAAAGGACTGGCTCTGTAGAGTTACATCCAACATGAAAGAGGGATGGCTCTATCAAGGAAGACCTACATGGAGGATAGACCTACAACCAACATGAAAAAGGTATGGCTCTATAGAAATTCCAGTGACGAGAAGAATTGAGAGATAGCACCATTTGATTGAGATAGAGGAAGCAGTGATGTTGATGATGATCCAGTGATAATCCAACTTTGATGATGATCCAGACAAGAAGACTTGTGTTGATGAATTGTGTCAAAATAATACCTTCCTAGTTAAGAGAGAGTGTTGATGTATTTGTAACTTTGGAATGTATTCACTTTTATATCTTATATTGTGCTATGATGTTCCTATCGGGAGAATCACTTATATTTCATTGTACCCCGATGTTCCTATCGAGAGATTCATTAATATAATAAATTCATGTAAATTCATTGAGGTTAACCCTCCTTTTTTATTGGGGGGGGAAGTTCCCATAGTTGTGGGGCACTAGGATTATTAGACTCTCCTAGAGAACTCAGCCCAGGTAAGTAATTGTCAAGTCATAAACTAGTATAAATAGAGAGTGATCCTCTCTATTTGACACACACACTCACCCAGATATAGTGCATAGGTGAGAGAAGAGGATCTCACACAAGTGAGAGAGAGAACAACTATTGGAGATCATCTTTCTGTCTTTGGGTTTTACTGCTGCCATTGGTTCTCATTCTATCTCTGAGGAAGTTGTGGGGTTTTTTCTTTATGGTTTCCCCGAGGATAAATATTTGTGTCTATTTTCTCTTGTGATTGATTTCTGTGCATGTTATTCTCTCAGATAAGATCCTAAGATCATATTGCTTAAATGATAAAAATCTAACACCTTCCTACCAAGAGGAAGCTTGTGCAATGAAAGTGGGTATTTCGAACCAAAATTTCTGCATATCCTTCAGATGTTAAGTACAAGGCCATATTGGTTTCTAAGGGATAATCTCAATTCCAAGGTGTGTACTACACCGAAACCTTTTCACCGGTTGCAAAGATGGATTCAATAAGACTAGTTCTAGCAATTGCAGCTAGTAAAGGTTTGCAAGTGCACCATATGAATGTCAAGAGTGAATTATTACATGGTGAACTACAAGAGGATATCTACATGCAGCAACCTAAAGGTTTCCAACAGGATACTTCACTTGTTTTCAGGTTGAATAAATCACTTTATGTACTCAAGCAAGCCCCCAAGGCTTGGTATGCAATAATGAATAGTTTCTTGCTCTCAATTGGTTTTATTCAATGCAAATCTGATCTGAATGTGTATTTGTATCAAAATGGTGCTGTATTGCAGGTTATTTTACTATATTTAGATGACCTCTTAATTACAGGGAGCTGCAACAATCAAATTGGATCAATCAAGGCATCCCTACATAGTGAGTTTGCAATGGCAGATCTAGGATTGATAAAACAATTTCTAGGATTGGAAATTGAGAAATATGAAAGAGGCATCATTCCCAATCAACCTAAGTATGCTTCAGAACTGCTAATAAATTTCAAGATGGATGATTGTAAGGAATCCAAGTTCCCTTTTCTTTCTGGCATAAAACTAGGTGAACTTGGTGATTCTCCTTTGGTAGATTGTACACTGTACAGGAAGCTAGTTGGTAGTTTGTTGTACCTTACACATACCATACCTGATTTGTATTATTTTGTAAGTGATGTATCAATTTATATTCACCAGACACATGACCTTCATTGGAAGGCATCCAAAATGATCCTCCAATATGCCCAAGGAACAAAGAGTTTTGGGGTATATTATGCAGCTAGGTCTTCACTTCAACTAGTTGGATTTTCTGATTTGGATTGGGATGGAGATCCCACTGACAGAAAGTCAACTTCAAGTTTTGTTTTCATGCTTGCTGAAGGTCCTATTTTCTAGTCTAGTAAGAAACAACATACAATTTATTTTTCTTCAGCAGAGGCCGAATACAGGGCAGCAATGAATGCAGCCACACAGTGTGCTTGGTTGCAAGGAATTCTTCAAGAGTTTGGTGTTGCAATGGGTTCTCCTACAAACATTTGGGTGGAAAATAAAAGTGCCATCAATATATCTACTGATCCAGTTCATAGGCAGAGAACAAAGCATATATACATCCATATTCACTACATCTGTGGCTTAGTGCATGATAGAGTGATTTCCTTGCAGTATTGCCCATCCACCGAGCAAACTGCTGACATATTCACCAAGAGTTTTATTGAGAAGACCTTCAATCACTTGAAATATTTTATTGTAGTGAGTAATGGATGGTGATTTCTGCTATTTTTTATAGGTTTTCATCCCCATGTCCATTTTAGAGGGAAGGCTTTGTCCCATGAGGTTTTCCTTATTTTCCTCTTTTTACATGGACAAATTAAATTTATGTTTGTATTGAGGTGGCTTGAGCCTTTATTGCCAAGGAATCCCACATTATTTTCATGAGTTGTACTAAGTTATGGTTAAGGGGGGGTGTTATAATAGTAATCCACCACTTAGTACCTTAGTATAAATCCTTAGCCAATTTTAATTGCATTTATGCATTGATATGCTATAGTTTGGACTTAGGGAAATTAATCCAGCATAATAACCAGTTAATTTGTTGCTTTCACACCTAAATGAGTTCTCCATCTCAGTCAAAATACACATGTGATCCCTCATTAATGACATGTTCTCTCCCATTACTTGAATTGGGGAATTGTGGTTGACTAGGAGCATTAGGGGTGGGTTTAGCCCAAATTTTGGATCGTTGGAGCATTTAATGCCCACCTTGATCCTCCTACTCACCTGATTTTGCACACCCACGCATATCAAGGAGTCATGATTTGTCCATCACACTGCAGCCACGTCCACACCACCATTCATTATCATTTGAGCTGATTTGGAGCGAGTTTGGTCCACCTAGGGGGGATTGAGACCAATTTGGCTAATTTCACATGTACACTCATATTTTTCTTCCTAAGCCTCAATAATTGCACCATATTTAATATAAAATTGTTCTAAACATATTCACATGTTAGATAGTCAAATAATATCCATTTTTTGTTCAAACTTTATGTAAAATTATTCCTCTTTCATGCATTTTTGTTGGTTTTTGCAAGTAATTCGATTTGTGATATTCTCTAAGGCTCATAGATATTGTTGTAGATCAAAATTATCACAGTGAGCTGGATTTTTTATTAAAATTGGAATGTGGAATAAAATTGGACTGCTAGGCTATCTTAAACTGTGGGATAAGCCATGACTAGGATGTGACTCAACCGTGGGATGGAACCATGAACTTCTTTGTGGGATGTGAATGCAAATTGGACTATGTAACGATGTTATTTTCATGTAATTTGTTATTTTTTAGTTTCATCAATTATAATATTTTTATTGTACATGGTATTTTGTAATGCATTCAACTTTGGACTATATGGAATTAGTGGAATGATCAATATTTGAAGTTATTGTTCTTGAAGCCCAAGTATTTGAATTTTTGTTGGTCCATTTCCAACCATTTCTTCCCCTTTTTATCCCAATCAACACCCGTGGGTGGATGATGCAGACCTAAAAACATATACCTACTAATTACTTACCTACAATTTCCCTTTCTCGAGGAAACAAAACAATAGTGCAAATATGTTCAAGTTTTTTCCCTTGGATCATGCAAACTTTTCACTTTTGTGGTTGAATTTTAATAATATATTTTCCATGTCTGCAATCATTGTTGAATTCAATAACCAACAAAAGAAACCATTAATAAAAGAGAAACACAATTCGTAATCATGAAAAAACTAGAAGAATGAAACAAACCTGAAGGTGAATTCAATGATAATTATCAGTTCTTAATAAAATGCCAACTGCTTTCAATTAATACATTTACTCAATTTCTATAATACGAGATAATTCTTTGTGTTCCTGAGAGTTGTTCCTATTTTCCCTCCATAAATTGCAGTAATGGTTTATGGTTTCAGGGTGCACATAATGTCTTTTCTCTTTAGATGTTTTTATCGACAGTCTTCAATGCATTTGTTTTGTGATAAGTCATGCCTCCATGGTCTCTAGGGTTGAATATTTTGATATTTGCACTATCCCTTTATGACACTTTTAATAAGGGAGTAAACATTCACCCAATATATGAATCCAACCTGTTATAACGATGGATTAGATAATAATAATCACCCTCGATATTATAAGAAGGCCGACTATTATTTTTATCAATTATAACTATGGAATCGAGACAATATGCAATAAGCTTACCCATAGCTATATTTGTCCTTGGAAGTGGGAATTGTTATGAGGGAATATAAGGTTTTTTACAAAAAGTTATGATATCATCCCATCTCTTTGTTTGTTAATGGGTATGCCTTAGATAAATTTTTATCATTCACAAGGAAAAATAGAAATTGGGAATTGTTCTGCATGAATACATGCAAAGGGATGAATGTATATTTATTCCATGTTAATGAGTTGTACCAATATTAATTGTTGGAGAAAACTCTGTTGGAAACATCAATTATGATCAACTTGCAAATTTAAACTCTAAAATTCAAACTAAACATATAGCCATTCAAACCAGAAATAAAATGCAACACCTTGAATTAAGTTATCCTTCACTTGTTGTCTGCAACCCTATTTCTAGACTATTTTGTTATAGACTTCTGATATCTGTGCTTACCTTAAACCCTCTCTCTCTCAAGGTATGATCATGTTACTTGGTGACTTGTTTTTTGAAATAAAAGGTATGATCCTAAATGTGTCAAGTATCAAGAAGGTCTAAACCAGTATATTTTGATACTAAGTTATGATTATTTTACTGGTCTTGAATTTGCTTTTGTACTATTGTTACTGTGCATCTCAGGGACCAAATTTATCACAAGGATCATGGAATAGTGCTAAAGTTGAAAGAGATAAAAAATATGTTTAAATTATCTTACTTATTCACATCTAGCACAATGTTGTAATCTTTACTCAGTTGTTATTATTGTACTATTATGCATTTGGATTACATCATCTAGTTTGGATCTTCTCCTTATATAGTGATGATAAAAATATATGAAACAATGTATCTTGAGAAAGACAACAGATTAAATTCCTTTCTCTTCTTGGTCCTATGTGTAAAAGTTGTTGGTTGCTTACCCATAGCTAGATTTGTCCTTGGAAGTGGGAATTATTATGAGGGAATCTGAGTTTTTGTACAAAAAATTATGATATCATCCCATCTCTTCATTTGTTAATGTGTATCCCTTAGAGAAATTTTCATCATTCACAGAGGAAATATAGAAATTGAGAATTGTTCCACATGAATCCATGTAGAGGGATGAGTGTATATTTTTTCCTTGTTAATGAGCAAAAAGCAAATTGGCAACAACAATTATGAACAACTTGGAAACAATTATGCTATATTTCCAGAGAAAACTGTATCGGCAACAACAATTATGCACAACTTGCACAATTAAACTCTCAAATTGAAACTAAACATATAACAATTCAAAATAGCAATAAAATTCTTACCTTAAACACACTCTCTCTCAACGTATGATCATGTTCCTTGGTGACTTGTTTCTTGAAAGATAAGGTTTGATCCTAAATGTGTCCGAGTATCATGAAGGTATAAACCAGTCTCTTTTGATACTAAGTTCTGATTATTTTACTGGTCTTGAATTTGATTTTGTACTATATTTATTGTGCATATCAAGGACCAACTTTAGCACAAGGATCATGGAAGAGTGATAAAGTTGAAAGAGATGAAAATTATGTTTAAATTATCTTATTGTTTCACATCTAGCACAATGTTGTAAATTTTACTCAATTGTTATTATTATACTATTATGCATTTGGATCACATCATCTAGTTTGGATCTTCTCTTTATACAGTGATGATAAAAATAAATGAAACAGTGTACGTTGAGAGAGAGAAATATTAAAGTCATTTCTCTTGTTGGTCCTATGTGTAAATGGTGTTGGTTATCCACCTTTATGGTACTCCTTGGTCTTATGGGTATGCAGGATTCCTTAGCTTCTTATTGTGACCCCGTTTGGTTGACTTATAGTCCTTTATATTCTACTTGGTCCTAGAACTCTTTGTTATTTATTAGTAATGTTGCTATTTTCTTGTACATTGTTATTGTTTTGTTTCATCGGTTATAATATTTTTACTGTACATGGAATTCTATAAATCATCTTAGGGACCAAATTTAACGTAGTGACAAGTGGAGTGGTAAATTTTAAAGAGATGAAAATTATACCCAAGTGGGATATATCATTTCAAATAACCATGATGAGTATTGGTGGTGGTGAGGCTGTCAAAGAGGGGGTGAGTATAAATGCATGTTGGTTTTTATGATATGCTCTTCACATAATCACAACACATAACACTTGAAGGGCCAAGTATAAATACACTGAGACATGGGAATAATATATCGAGGGTATACCCCTAAGTTGGATGTGTCAGTCAAGGCCAATTACTTAATGCTTCTATCAATACCCTTAACCCAGAATACATTCATTGTCTAGTAAATACAATAGAACTTGATCTGTCATCCATTTGGAAAGAAATATGGAAAAGGGAAAATACCCTAGGATTACATAGAGAGGAGGAACAAATTTGGAATCAATTTGTACAAAGACTTTGACAATCATGTCCTATAACAAAGCACATATGGTGCATCCTCCTTGTTTCATCCTCTATTTTTAGGGGAGACTGAGATAGAAGATTGGAGAAGTTATTTATAACTTGGAGAGAAAATACCAAATTTAATTTGTACAATAAATAATATGGTAATAAAAATACCATGTGGGGTTCCCTCCAAATATGGTTCTATCCCCAAGAAAGAAAGAAATATTCCAAGTATAGCACCATTGGGGACTTTCCTTCGAAATAGTGTGCATCCATTTTTAAAAATTTCAATAAGAAAAATATTTTCTATACAAAGTCTCATCCATATTCAATATATCCACATAATACATATTTGTGCATGCATATGACAATTAGAAAATAGTTCTTGTACGTCCATATAATAATAGAACCGACTCTAAATCTTTGTAGGCACCACCAAATAGGTACTTGTCAGAGCTATCTTCGTCGAGTGAGGAAGATAGAGTATAATATTTTGAAAGTGAGACATATATTACAATAACTAACATGTCAAGATCAACTAGAGGGGGAAATCTAAGGATAAATTTTCATAGACGAATGGAAATTTTTCTTTCTAAAGGAGGATCATGTGACTATGATAATTAGAGGATAGGTGACATTGAGTTGCCATTGAGGTATAGACATCTTGTCAAATGATGGATACCCAAGGAGCTACCCCAAGTTAAAGACACAAAATTATTCCTGAATGGGAGGATTTATCGCATTGCTCCATCGTCTTTACATGGATTGGGGATATTTTCCATTGATGGAATAATGGTCAAATATGGAACTAAAACTGAATTGATGGAGTATGTCGGACCAGGCTACAAATATAATGAATTGTTGTTGTTGGTATGATATAAGTGAAGTATGTGGAGATACAGAGTTGCAACAAGTTATATAAAACTAATAGAAAACACTCTAAACAAAGGATATACTATGTATATTGATCGAAGACCAAAATATTCTAGAAATATCATAGGGTTTATAAATAATACATGACTAGGGATAACACATAAGATACCCAATTGTATATTTGAGGGGTGTGAAGGAAATCGTGTATTCGTATGTGGAACAAAATCATTAGTTGCAGGTGAAGATTTGTTTATCGATTACAATTTGAATTGAATAGATGTGGGGCTTGCGATTATGTGGGTAATTATCTTATACAACACTTAACTCAACCTTTGATTGATGACTTATTATTTTTCCCTTGCAACATTTTTAATTATATGTACTTTTCATTATTAATATTTCTTGATTCTTGTATTGTGGCAAGGTGAGCGTGGCCAGATGCCACAAGCAATTAGACCTAATGAGGTAAACATCAATGTATAGTAACCACAATTCATGATTATATTACAAATGTTAACATTTGACCTTTTTTGTGACTATGAGCTCAATAATTCAAGATGATATCATGCTTATTATATTGTGGTATGGGGGTACTCAGAACACACCTACAGCTTTTGGTCAGGTAAACATGACTGTCATATTAACAATTAAGTTTTTTTCATTAATCACATTCATTAGACATGGTTCAATTTTTAATTTTCAAAATGAGCATGTCTTGCTTCTGGTATTGTGGGAGGATGATCGTGGGAAGTCACAAATGGTGTCGCATCAGGTAAATGATAGAGTAACACTACCTAAACTTGATTAAAGTAATTATTTTTCTTATTATATGCATGTTATTTTTTTATGTGAATTTTTGTAATGATAAAAATAAATTGACTACTTTTATCGATTGATGTTTGTAGAACGAACCACATGAAGATCATGAGGTGGTCGTTGATAAAGATATCTTTTATTCAACTGACCCAATGCAAATTGTGAAGAAGGCTTTGAAAAAGTCCAATCAAGAACTTTTTAGAACGATTGTAATCAGACCTAAGACTGAAGAAATCAAAGAAAGAATTGATGACTTGAGGAAAACAATAGAATACTATGGGGTAATTGGCATCTTTGAAATATTTTATGAACTATGAAATATATTCATTTATGTTATTTTATTTCTCTATTTTTGATATGATCCAATCAATTAAATTTTTATTTTTGTAGGATTTTATGGAGATAACACCCGTGCATTGAGTACAGGTTGTAGAGGGAGGTATTGGTAGTAGAAATGATTCAACAAATCGTCAATATACTGTACCAACAAGGCTATTTGAATCTCTTGACTGAAAAATCCCCTTTAGTGTTTATTTTTCTTAATTTTCTTAGATGATATCTTTAAACAAATAGTCACTAGTAGATCATTACAAGAAAAAAAAGCATAGAAACACAAGAACACAATAACACAACAATTTTCCTTGGGGAAACCACAAGGGATAAATCCCCGCAAAAATTCCTCAGTATAGAACTCAACCAGAGTAGTGTGAAACCTAGACAACTGCTTTTTTTTCTTTATGGCACACTAATATTTCTCTCTTGCAAAAAAAATCAGTGAGTGAGTACAAATGAAGGGGAGTGCATCCCTATTTATATTCTTCAGTTGACTTGACCTCTAACCTAATAGGGCCAAATTCTCTAACTGTCTAAGACTACTTTTCCAACTAGAAACCATAAACAACATTTAATATATTGACACTTGGGTATTATTGACCCGACTTACATCCATATGTTTACATTGATTCTTTAAAGACCAATCTCATCTCCCAAAGGAGGAATACAATCAATACATCTGGAATGTCTTTCGAAGTTATAATACTTTAACACTCCCTCTGAACTAGGAAAGTATTCAAGCACTGCAACAACTGCTACTAGAACTGTACAACTGAATGGTGAGTCTCTATATGTCATAGGAAGTTTTGGAACATCATCATTAATTTCCATAATCAATCTTAGCTAGATCATCTTCTGCAATATTTAGTATATAAATATTGAATCATTTTTCATACATACTCAAGCATCTTCGATCATATTCTGAACTATCTTTTGTAGCATCAATATGTGAATATTGAATCATCTTCTGGGCCTTCATTAGTATGTCAATACTGATTCATCGTATCTCTCGTCAGTGTATGAATACTAGATCATCTTCTGGATCGTCATATTCAGAATCATATTCTTATAGTATCAATGTGTGGATAATGATACATCATATGTAACTTCATCATATGTATATGAATAGTAAAGCATTAACAAAAATTTCATTAGCATGTTAGTGCTAAAATCAAACAACATCTAATGCTAGATCATCATTTGCATTACCAGCTTAGAGATGTTGGAACATCAACATCATCATCAGTATAGAGATACTGAACAAACTCATCAACAATCATTAGTGTAACAACACTGGTACTGACTCAATCAATTGACTTGACAATCATCAATATTGAAACAAACAAACATCTCAACAACAATAATATTGAAACAACCATCTCAGCAATCAACAATACTAAACCAATCAAACATCTCAACAATCATCAGTATAACAATAGTACAATAATAATCTCAACAAACATCTCAACAATCAACAGTATAACAATACTTGCAACAATCATCTCAACAAACATATCAGCAATCATCAGTATAACAATACCTGCAACAATCATCTCAAAAATCATCAAAACAACTCAGAAAACATCATCGACAATCATTAGCACAATAGTACTGAAGCATCCATCACAACAATCAACAGTATAACAATACTGAGGATACATCTTTCCCTTCAACGTCTCGGAGCAGCATCACGATGAGTTCTTCGGTAGATCCATCTGGGAATTTTGTCTAATTTACTTACTCTTTTGAGCCAAACAAGCCTAGTTAGACATATTGATCTACATGGGGACCAAACAAGCCTTTTCTAGCTTACTAACCCTTTCAGGCCAAACAATCCTAGCCATACATACTAATCCCCCCATGATCAATAGGAGTTGTCTAAATTACTAACCCTTTCGGGCCAAACAAGCCTAGCCATACTTACCCTCCTCTAGACTAAGTTACTCACCACTACATCCATCATCTAATATCACTCCTTCTTTCGAGAGAGGTCCTTTTGGACTACTCCAATCTTGTCTCGAAAGTATTCAAACTTTACACAAACCAGAGTCTTAGTCAATACATCTACAACTTGTTCCTTTGTAGGAACATACTTGAGCCTTACAGATCCCTTCTGAACCATATCCCAGATGAAATGATATATGATTTCAATGTGCTTTTTCTTATCATGGAATACATGATTTTTCGTCATCTTAATAAAAATCTGATTATCACAAAAGATATCAGTAGCATCTATCTTTGCATCAAATAGTCCCGCTAACATCTTTTGAAGCCATACTTCTTCACTACATGCTGAAAAAAGCTGCAATATATTCATCCTATAAGGTACTAAGTGTAATACTGGTATGATTTCTACTGAACCAAGATATCATGCCTAATCCCAGACTAAAACAACATCTTGAGGTGATTTTTCTATCTTTGGCACTTCCTACCTAATTTGAATCTACATATCCATGTAATTAGATCTCACCACTAGATGCATATATGAGCCCATAGTCTAAAGTTCCCTTTAGATACCTCATCACATGTTTTTATCGAATAAGGTGAATGCGTTTATGATTCACCATATACTAACTTAAGGTGTTTATTTCAAAACATATATCTTGTCTTGTATTGGTTAAGTACATCACTGAACCAATAACATGTTTATATAAGGTGGCATCAACTGCTTCCGAAGTATCACCATTCAATAGCTTAAAACTTGTTGTCATTGGAGTAGTCATAGCTTTACAATCTAACATTCCAAATATTTTTAATATTTCTACAGTATATTTTCCTTGGTTTAGAAAGATCTCATCTAGATATTGCCATACTTCAATACCTAGAAATTAATGCATCATTCCAAGGACTTTCATTTCAAACTCTACAACAAGCTTCTTCTTACATTCGATAATAGGCTTATCTTCTCTCGGTAAGAACATATCATCTACATATAGTAATAAAATCATAATTCCATCATCATCAATCTTATAGTATAGGTTGGAGTCTGCTTTACTTTTAGCAAAGCCTAATCTCATCAAAAATGCATCGATCCTACCATACCATGCTATGGGTGCTTGCTTTAGCCCATACAACGCCTTCTTTAGTCTATATACATGTGTTTTCTAATATTTAGTATCGAACCCTTGTGGTTGTTCGATATATACCTCTTCTTCCATCAAGCCATTTAGAAAATTTGTCTTCACGTCCATCTGACGTAGCTTCCACTTCATGTTGGATGCCAAGGAAAGGATAGTTCTGATTGAGGTGTCTCTATCTACTGGTGAAAAGGTCTCCTCATAATAAATTCCCTCTTATTGAGAGAACCCTCATGCTACACTTGTATTTCGGTCTTGGAACTACTTCCCACACATCATTATTTATAATGGATTGGTATTCCTCGACCATTGCATCATCCCACTCCTTATATTTTATTGCTTCTTCAAAACATGTTGGTTCTTTATAAACTAGGTCACACATCAAATCCATATAACTAGGGTATGACTTTGGTTTATTTCTTTCTTGGATGGTTCCTTCTAGAACGCCATGTCTTTTTTCTTCTTCGATTACTTCACAAGCCCAAGCATGTTTTATCTTTCAAGAAATAAATTCATTGAGTAATTCTTCAGGTAATTGAGGTTCTTTCATATCATGATCTTCAGGTATCTGATCTTCTTCTTCATTTCTGACTGATTTGGGACTTTCAATAGCTTTGGGAGTTTCATGCTCTTCTTCATATTCCTTTTCTTTCTTTGACTTCCTAAAGGTTGTATCTTCTTGAATTGTGACATCTCTACTAAGTTCAATTTTACAGTATCCTGGGATATAGATCCGATAATATTTTGATTCTTCACTATATCCTACAAACAATCCTTTCTTTTCTGAAGGATCTAACTTTGTCCTTTTCTCCTTGGGAATGTGAATGTAAACATGAAAACCAAATATCTTTAGGTGACTTACCTATGAATTTTCTCCAGAAAACATTTCTTCTGGATTTTAATTCCCAAGGGAACTGTGGGAAATTCTATTATGGACATATACTGTTGTTCTTGCTTCTTCTTCCCACAGGTACATTGGAATATCTTGATCATGTATCATAACTTTCATAGATTCCATGATAGATCTATTCTTTCTTTCTGCCATACCATTTTGTTGTGGATTACAGGGAATACTTAGCTCCTTCTTAATCCGAGCTTCCTTGCAATAATCATTGAATTCATTTGAAGTGAACTCTCCTCCATTATCTGACTTCAAAATATTTATTTTCTTTTGAGAGAGATTTTCCATTATGGCCTTAAATTCCTTGAACCTTTAAAAAACTTCATCCTTGTTATTCAAGAAGTATATCCAAGTCTTACAAGAATAGTCATCAATAAAAGAAGCACAGTAGAAATACCCACTTAATGATGTAGTTTGCATTGGATCAAATATATCTGAGTGAATAATATATAAGATTCCTTTTTCTTTACTATCACTTTTTGGAAAAGTATTCTTAGTGTTCTTCCCTTGTGCACATCCTTTGCACACTCCTTCATGTTCTATCTAAATTTCTGGTAAACCAGTCACAACCTTGCTTACAATGGGAATATATTTGTAGTGAACATGAGAAATCCTTCTGTACCATAGCTCACAGGGGTTAATGGTACTAGTTTCCAACGCTGGATCTTTATGTCCCTTTAATTTGTAGAGTACTCCTTCAACTCCAATCTCTACTGCATTATCTATCGTTTCACCTTTTTTCCACATGAGAACTTTTCCATCCACAAAAGAAACTCTGAAGCATTTCTTGTCTGAGGCTGAAATGGAAAGAAGATTCTTCTTTAGTCATGGGACATTCATGACATAGTTCATTTTCATAGGATTTCTAGAATCCAATTTATGGGATGCTTCTCCTGTTCCTTTAATAGGATACTGGGAATAATATCCAAGCATTACTTTGTGTGGATCCCTTTTGTTCAAGGCTTGAAAGTGATTCTTTGTAACCAATCATGTGCTTGGAGGAACGACTATCAACTAGCCATGTTGCATTTCCTGGTGAGACTAATCCTGTTAGAGCAGAGATTAAAACATATTCTTCACTGGAGTCTTCATCCTTCTTTTCTTCTTATTCAACTTCTTGATCACTATATTCAGTAGCATGGGCTTGAAACCTTCTCATCTCTTTGATCATTTTTGCTTTCATGGGACAATTGATGGCAATGTGTCCCAACTTGTGACAAATGAAGCACTCGATATTTGAGAAGTCTCTCTTGGGTATTTTAAACCCTTGAGTCTTAGGAGGATGGTCATGAGTCTTCCTTTTTCCTTTGCTATGAGTTTTCAAGTATTGATCTTCATTGTCATTTAGTTTTTCTTCTCTAGCTGCTATCCTTTCTTCTTCTTGAACACATTCTTCCCATAACTTCCAAAATTTGGTTAGTTTCCTTCTTGAACAGATTCCTCAGATTAAGGCTTCCCAATCTCTTGGAAAACCATTTAGTGTTGTCATCACAGTCTATGCTTCTTCAACCATATCATCAATGGAATTTAGCTGATCCTTTATTTGAGCTACTCTTGAAAAGTAAGATTGCACGGTCTCTGACGTTTTAGCTCTTACACTTTTGAGTTGATTCCTCAAGGTCATTTTCCTATTAATGTTTCTTCCTTCAAATAGACCTAATAGAGCATCAAACATTTATTTTGGAGTCTCCCTTGAGGATACTTGAGAAATAAAGTTATCTTTTATGGAGACAGCTATGATTCTTTTAGCTATGATCATATCCTTATTATGCTTAGACTTAGCTTCGGCTTCTTTTGGTTCTTTCACTCCCTCTTTCACAAACTTATCTAGATCATTATCTTGTAGCATGAGCATGATGCTATACTTCCATGCTCTAAATTTTTCAGCACCTTCAAGCTTTTCATATAGCTTGGTATTATTTGTCATCGTTAGAAGTTTGACAACATAAAATGGAATAAGGAGGAAAGGTACTTACTTGAAGAAAACAACTCCTGACTGACCTCCTTCTGGATGACCTAGGGTTTGAGCAAAAAACCTATTTTTTTAGTTTGGATCCAAAGTGGAGTTGAATGGTGGAGCCTCCCTGGGTAAATGTATACTGCATCACCCTTTTTTTAGATTGATGACGAAACCTCAAGAAAAATGAATCCATAGTTTGTCCTGGCAGCAGTAACTGGTCCAAAATTCAAAATTCTTGGAATTCAGTTTTGTCTTCACAAAAAGAGGTACTCTTCAGTGGAGAGTTAGGAGATTCCTCTTTTTTGGTTTATTTGCTGAGGGATTTATTCGTAGTAACAAAACCCTAACTCTGTAATGTTTCCTTTTAGGGTGGTTCTGATACCATGTTGATTTTTTTTAATTTGCTTAGATGATATCTTAAAACAAATAGCCACTAGTATATCACTGAAAGAACAAAAAGAACAAAAACAAAATAACAAAAGACAATAAATATTTTCCTTAGGGAAACCACAAGGGAGAAAACCACATAAAAATTTTAGTATAGAACTCAACCAAAGCAGTGTAAAACCAGACAACTGCTTCTCTCTTCTTTCTAGCGCACTAATATTTCTCTCTCTTGCAAAACAACTTTAGTGAGTGAGTACGAATGAATGGGGGCACCTCCTTATTTATATTCTTCAATTGAATTGACCTCTAACCCAACAGGGATGATTTCTCTAACTGTCTAGGCTGACTTGTCCAATTGGACACCACAAATACCATTTATTATATTGACACTTGGGTACTATTCACCTGGCTTACATCTGGAGGTTTACATTGATTATTTCAAGACCAAACTCATCTCCTGAAGGAGGAATACAATCAATACATATGGAATATATTCTGAAGTTATAATACTTTAACATTTAGATGTTACTAACTCATCATATTTTGGAGATTGTGGCAGGTCCCTGAACCCACTACTACTTCACATGATGTTAGAGATGGTAGTAACATTGAATGTGAAAGTTTCTAACTTGGAGCAATACGTGTGGTTAACAGGGGATCATTGCATGCTACCTTCTTGGTGGACCAAGATCGTGTTCCAATCAAGGTACTGAAGAATATAGGTATTATTTAATTAATTCATTGTTTTTTTTCATGTAATTCATATCCACATATCTAAAATTATTTTTAATTAATGATCATATTGTTTTTGCGGGAAATAATGTTTATTTATAAGAGGCTGCATGAGAAGGAATTGGGTATTTTTGGGCCCACCATACATAGATGTTGGAATGCTCAAATTGAAAAATTTAAATATCATCTATTGAACTACATGGCCAGCTTGTTTGGTGATACCTTCAACAAAAAGGGTGTCACCACAACAGCTGGCTTAAATTTGAAATATGTCAGGGAAGATTATAGGGACAATTTGAAAATTAACACTAAGTATGAGTGTCCTTCGATGGTTCTAGAGAAGGAGTGGATGACGCTCATGGATGATGCAAAGGAAAAGGAATTGATAAAATAAGGAAATACTCGACCACTCAGTTCAAGAAGGTATGACACATATCATATTTTCAATGAAGAATGTTAAATTTATTTTCTTTTTTTAATTTTAAATAGATTTAAGTTGTGATATATAACATATTTGAAACCTTTCATAGGCTCCCCGACACCTCTAAATAGATAAAGGAAAGAGTATAAAAACATGGCCAACACAAATTGAGCTAGGGTGGATATCAGAAACTAAGAGCACAAATTGTAAGAATCAAACGATCATTATTTGTAGTGAAATTTTTTCTAAATGTAGCGAATAGATAATTGATTTATCAGAAAAAAATTTCATTGTGTTATGCATTCTAGGGAAATTCTTTTCAAGAGGCAACCACTGAAAAATACTTGAGGGTCGAATTCAAGTACGGTTTTCAACATGTTCAAGAACACCAAAAAATCTTACAGAAAACCCCAATTTCCCCATTGATGCACACAAGGGTAAATAAAACCAATAAGACCATCGTTATAATGCACTTTTCTTATCTATTCCTAAATGATTGCATAAAAAGTAAATTTTTTTTTGTTTGTTTTCAGGGTGAGAGAAACAAAAGCAACGAGGGTAGCGGAATCGAACATGTACCACATGAAGGTGGGGAGCTTCCTCATGGTGGTGGCGAGCAGCCTAGCCATTTAAGGATGTATGCTATTAAAAAATTATTTAATATGATTTTAAATATATAATTGATGAAATGTACTAATAATTTTTTTTCTGTGAATAACAGTGCATGTACCTGCTCATTCTCAAATGGAAGAGGAACAAATGGCATAACCAATGAACACTCTAGTTGTTTCAGCTAGTCATCCAATAGGTAAATATCATTGTAATGATATTGAAAAGAAAGAAATATGTATCTCAATAAAACTATGCATTTATATCTATATAAGCGACTTGGTTTTTGCAGAGGATGCCCCTCTCTAGCATCGACCTCCGCGTCTTACTAATCGACATACCATAAGTATGGTACAGGAGAGTATTCCCACACAATAAATAGAAAGAGAGGGAACAAAAACTACAACGAGTAATCACAACGAAGATGATGTCCCCATCTTGGAATTTTTGAAAAAAAAACGTAGTTGTATACATATAAGATTTGTATTTGACTGAATAAATACATCAAATATTTAGAGTTTTGTTACAAGTTTGTTGATTTAGTCTGTGCATGGTCATATTTTAGAATTTAGGTTTATAATGTGAATGATATTGCTTACTTCATATTTCTGAATATGTGTGACATATTTCGAGGACTATGGTTATCCTCAAGGGTTTGGCCACTCCTTCATGAGTTAACTTGAGGAAGATGAGATGACCATATAATTTATAATTGGTTTAGATATAATATATTCATGTTATTTTTGTTTCAGAATTATTGTCTTTCATCAACAACTTAGATATGATATATATTGCTAATGTTATTACTATTTTCTTTTCAGTACTTTAATGATTATTGCAGCTCTATGTTTGATAATATTGTGCTGATTAAAACAATTGACAGACCTATATTTGTGCTTATTAAAATTTATATGCGAAATTTTTGTTCTCTTTGTTGCATAGATTATTTTTGAATATGTTTGATATCTTCTGAGGACTATGGTTATCCTCAAGGGGGTTAACCCGAGGAAGATGAAATGACCACATGAACTTCCTTATCCAATGATGATGATTATGAGCTTCCAATATTTGCATGAGACAAATGAGACGTATGACCACATAAAACTGAGAATGATGGGTAACCTACCTTCACCTTGAATTGATGTGCATGAGCCTAGTATGATGTCATGTTTGCTTGTTATGTTATGTTGACTTGCGTGTTTACTTGTATTTGATGTTTAGCCTCTTGGTGATTCATGATCAACCCTTGCATGGTAACATTGATCTATACAACCCTTAAATATTTACGTCCATCTTGTTGATGACTAGCAAGATGCCTTAGGATTGTTTTCCACCCTCGTGTTCACCTTAAGAGCCCTCCTTTAGGTTCCATCCACCATAGCGATACCTTATAAGATTTTTTTGGAGTACTTTGTTGTCATTTAATAGAATCATTTTTTCTAAGGATAAGGGAGGTATTCCCTAATATCTAATGTTGAGTTTATAATTGGTTGAGGTCTTGAAAAAAAAACTTAAAAAAAAATTGTAGTTGTATACATTTAATATTTGTATTTGACTGAGTAAATACATGAAATATTTAGAGTTTTGTTACAAGTTTCTTGATGTAGTCGGTGCATGGTCATATTTTATAATTGAGGTTTATAATGTGAATGCTATTGCTTAGTTCATATTTCTGAATATGTGTGACATATTTCTAGGAATATGGTTATCCTCAATGGGTTGGCCACCCCTTCCTGAGTTAACCAGAGGAAGATGAGAAGACCATATCATTTATAATTGGTTTAGATATTATATATTCATGTTATTGTTATTTCAGCATTGTTGTTTTTCATTAACAACTTAGATCCTATATATATTGCTAATGTTATTATTGTTTTTATTTTCAATACTTTAATGATTGCAAAGTAATTAATATACCTATATTTTTCCTATTAAAATTTATATGCAAAAATTTTAGTTCACTTTGTTGCATAGCGTATTTTTTAATATGTGTGACATCTTCCAAGGACCATGGTTATCCTCAAGGGGTCAGCCACCCCTTGCTTTGTTAAACTAAGGAAGATGAAATGACCACATGAGATTCCTTATCTAGTGATGATGATTATGATCTTCCAATCTTTGTATGAGACACGTGAGACGTATGACCACATATAATTGTGAAGGCTAAGTAACCTGCCCTCACCCTCACTTGATGTGCACAAACCTAGTATGACATAATTCTTCCTTGTTATTTTACATTGACTTGTATGATTACTTGTATGTGATGTTTATCCTTGTGGTGACTCGTGATTGGCCCTTGCATGGTAACATTGAGCTATACAACCCTTAAATGTTGGCGTCCAGCTTGTTTATGACTAGAATGACACCTTAGGATTCTTTTCCACCCTTTTGTTGACCTTAATAACCCTCCTTAAGAGCCATCCACCATTGCACTACATTATATGATTTTTTGGTAGTACTTTGTTGTAATTTTTTATTGTGAGTTGGCCATACTATTGTGCTGCTACTATTTTTTATTTGTGAGGTTTTGATAATATTTTTCAGGGTCTTTTATAGTTTTGAGTTCTCTCCTTTCACAGGTATGTTGGTTTAGTTGAGTCTCATGCAAGTAACCTGGCGCTAAGAGGTTGAAGTCCATTTAATAGAAGCATGTTTTCTAAGGATAAAGAAGTTCTTCCCTAATATCTAGTGTTGAGTTTATAATTGGTTGAGATCTGATATGTATATCTGCTGTTATTGTTTTTAGTACTTTAATGGTTATTATAGTTCATTTTTTTTGGGGCATGTTGGACATGAAGGATATTGAGGTATGGTTTTTCTTTTCCACAAAAAATACATAATTTTATTTTAATGTAGTGATAAATACAAGGGCTGGTTCTAGATCCTTATAGTTTTTAAAGTCAAAGGCCAAATTTGTTGGCAAAGGATTCTATAAAAAACAGGGGGTTGATATTGATGATATTTATTCTCCAATTTCAATAGATTTTGGGATGCATGGGAATGAACTAGGTTTTCTCTGTGTCCCTTTGTTTCCATGCACAGTTACCTTTTAGTGATCCTATATTTGTTTTCTCTTCAATTAATTAAAGTTATGCTAATATATAAAATATCTAACATGTTTGACCGACATTTCCAACTCAACATAGCATGGATGTTCATCAAGCTTCACCCAAATATCCTCTCAAGAATGATTGGAACAATTCATTGTTGATCCATGTTAAAGCCCAGATCTAGACTTGGTAGGGCCCAGTGAAATAACTCATAGATGGATGTGATCCATGACATCTGATTAGCATAGATAATCATGTATCAATCTATTTGGGTTGGATGAAATATTTACCTCATTCTAAGGCCATTTACTACAAGCATCAGTGTGCTCACATATTTTCCTTTATCCTCAATGCATATTTTACTCTCTAACATGTTAATTGTTTTCTTTACAACACTCATGGTTTCATGATTCTTTTATTTATTTTGTATGTCTATAAGAATTCCACCAGTCTCCAAATAAATACCACCTTCAATCTCTATCATTTGTTTCAACAAAATCTTCTTCAATTTCTCTTATGATCATAAATTACATAATTTTATTGTATTGTAGTGATACATACAAAGGATGATTCTAGATCCTTATAGTTTGTAAAGTTGAAGGCTATATTTATTGGCAAAGGATTCTATCAAAAAGAGGGGGTTGATATTGACAAGATGTTTTCTCCAATTTAAAGATATTTTGGGATGCATGGGAAAGACCCAGGTTTGGTAGGTTGAGGTGAAGTCTTCCTTATACAAGGGAAGAATAGTTTGAAGATTCTTAAATTTTAGAGTTCAATAGTGGATAATAGTCTATGTTAATATACCTTTATATTCATAGGTGTCCAACATATTATCGAAGACCCTAGAAAAAGGGAAGTTCAAGATGATGAGAGAATATCCTAGTTTGATGGAGAACCTGTCCCTTATTGATTTGAATGCATTTTCCATTATCCTTATACTGTTTGAGTGCTTGGAGTTTGAGGAGGTGTCACACACTTGTATAAGAGAGGTTCTTATGCATGAGGGAACATCGGTCAAGAATACATTAATATGTAAGGAGCATTACTTGAGATTTACACTATAGTATGTTCTTCCAATTATAATATTTCTTCCCATTCCTATCATTATGTGGGGTGTTAATTTAGAATTTGGTATGAATTTGAGGAGGTAGTATATTGTTTTCCATAAAACTCCATTTCCATCCCATGGAATCACATTTTTGGGAAGTATTAGTATGCCTTTTGGAGGTCTTCACCTATTGAAATTCTTCTTAGATTATATGTTGCTTATGGTAGTGTCTTCTTTAAAAAATTGGAAGCAATTGTACAATTCTTATCCTTCCTTCATCTCGGTACTTCATGCATTGTAGAGACTTACCAACAATAACTAAACCCCACTCCTAGAATACCAACTGCATGAAGACTACCTCTACAAATTAAATCAAATATGTGTTCCCCATCCCGCAAATTCCTTAAACGTAGTTAGGGAATCCCATTCCTCATCCAATTGTGGACATTTTCACACTAATAAAACCCTCCATCACTTACAATGCCACTTTTGTTGGCCATCCTTGCAAAACTTTGTATAAGACTTCATCCATCATGCATCTTGTAGTCATGCTAAAATTGTCAATCATAAATTTTCATTTTATCAAAATCTACATATTCCTTCTCACATTTGGGAGTCCATTTGCATGTATTTTATTAACGATATTCCTCCCACACTTTACTGCATTTTTTCCATTGTTTTCCATTTTTCCAAGACAATGATCTTTATCCATTTCATGAAAACCAATGAGGCTTACCAAGTTATTTCCTTATTTTTCCAACATGCATGGATATCTTTTGGGTTCCCTCCCTCCATCATTTATGATTCAGAGTCTTGATTTCTAAGCCATTTTTTGAAAAATACATGGAAATTACTTGGCCATATGCTTCTTTATTCATAAATTTTCAACCCTAAACTGATAACGAAACTATAGTCACAAATTATACATTAAGTCATGCTCTACACACCCAGTTAAATTGCAACAAACATTTTCGACACTTATCTCCGTATCATCCAAAATATCTATAAGAGAGCCATACTCATATTAGGGTTCTTACTTTTCTACTATCATCCAATCCATGGAAAAAAATACAATTCTTCTTTGTCTAGTTGGGGTAGCTTGTAAATTTGCAATTTTTAATATAAATTGTGTTCATGTTAATAAGTATTAGAAACCTGAGAGATGGAAGGTGTGGGAAGTTTTCTCTTTGACCCTGAGGGAAATATGGAAGTTAAATTATTTTGGGGATAGGTGTCATGACCAATAATCAAGTTGAAGCATATGTTTTTCTCCAAAGAAGTATCATTATTCAATCTCACAATAGCCTTATAATGCAAAAAGATAGCCTTGAATGTCCCAAAATCTAGTTCCAAATTTGCAAATATATCTTCAACATTCAACCCAATTTGCTAGGAAATTTCTCCACAATGGAAGAAACACATTGCAAATGAGGATCTTCTATTCTTTTGTAGGTTTCCATCCAACTACCACCAAAAAAAAAATTAATAAAATGAGGCCAAAACCTTAGGATGTTAGCTTTGAAGAGTTTAAATGTGCTTGACATATTCACCAACATGCCACTTGTCATCTCAAAACATGAGCACTTTTTCTTAGATGACTTGCAAGGCTTCTTGGAGTGGTGTGACCTAGAGATGCGTGCACATAGAGCCTCAAATGCGGAGGGATCCTCTTCTTAAATGATGCCACATGTGAGCAAAGGGCCATTTCATGCAGAGTTGATTGGATGACTTGTAACTTGATGAAAACCTTTCCTGGAGTCTTTATACTTGTATTTATACAAGGAAGGAAGGTGCTAGGGTTTGTGAAAGACATAACCTAGAAGATACTTGAAGCGTTGAGGCTTTTGAAAGAAAAAACGTAGAGGATAATTAAAGTGCTAGGGTTTGATTCCATCTGAGAAGGACCTAGGGTTTTGACAGTGGTTCCAACTGCATCAAACATCACATGGAGACAACGTTCCAACAACTCATATGTGACAAATATGGAATAAGGTAGGGTTGAAACAATGTTATAAGTTATAACTACTATGTTTCATGCTCTATACTAAAATAAACAAGGTTGCATATCCCTTACTTAAATAATGAATGAAATTTTAAATTATACACCTAATGCATTCCTTTAAATAAAACCTATCTAACACATGCACTTGCAAATTGTCAAATACATACACATTTCAAATGACTAATGCGTGCACATGAAAACTACCAAGGATAACATTATCCCTTCAGATCTATGGGTGGCATATCACATATGGATACATGCATGCATAAATGTTTCCTCACAACTATAATCATACAAATAGTGATGCACCCTCATATATATACAAACCATCCTATGGAATGGAATTCATTGTTGTAATCTATTATTTTTTAGTGGTGTAACATCCTCGACCCTCTGACCGACAAAGAGGATGCTACCAAACCATCAAACATCCGGGAAACTAGCCCCATGAACATGAACATACATAAAATGTTGAAATAAAATTCTTAAAACATCAAACATGCTAAGATGCATAGTCATTCACATACACAGTGGGAGCAAACATACATTCAGGCATTCAACATGTTAATCATAATTCATTAATAGTAAACATAACTACAGAAGTAAAATAGACAATGACACTTATCTCATAAAGAACTTGTCCCGCAACCAACTATGTCACTGCAATGTTCCACCCAACCATAGGCCAGCGTGCTCATCAATCTCTCAGCAACGCTGCCACCCACGAGCTAGGCATGATTCCCCAATGAATAAGGGACTAAGCAGGCTTACACATAGCTAAGGTACACACAAATCAGCCAAGCCCACACAATAGGGTTTATCAGGCTATCGAGGAGCTGGGAGAAGCTAAATGCTAATCTGGTGAGCTCATGGAAGAGATAAGGATGCCTACACCAGAGCTAGCCTGACCTCTAAGGCACCCACACACACCCAACACCAGGAATCAGTACCTCAGGCCCTGACTTCCCTTGCGAGTGCTCTTCAAGGTTGTGGAGAAGAAATCCATCCATCTAACTCTGGTCTGTGTGGCTCCCCAAACCCATTTTTCTCAAGCATACCTAGCCTTCAATCTCACTCCACACAGTCTGAAGACCAACCACTGCATGCATGCAGCAAAATCAACACTTCACCACTTGGGCATGGGAAGACAATCCCTGAGTCGTTCTTGGCCCTATTGTGACCAAAACAACTCCATAACAACTTACAACAGCCCAAAACACAAAGGAAGACACAACCAACAAAATGTGAATGCGACCACAGCCAACACAACGTAGGTACTCATAGCAACCCCCGATCAGGGGAAGAACAACAGTCCTAGTTCCTGATGAAGTAACAGGACATTACACAATCCAGACACAGCCAGCAACATTGGGAAACAATGGTCCTTCCTCAACAATGAAGCCACTACACATTTTCACAGTCAGCAATGGTGGAGTAAACACAGACTCTCTGCGTGAACAGGAGGGAAACATCTCAAAAAGGAAACCACAGAAAACATCTCACATTCTGACAATGGAGAGAAGGAAAATGATTCTCTACCGAGATCGGAGGAAGAACCCAATCCATAGACCAGCAATCTGTGAGAGAAGGGAGAATGAACCCCCAATCAATGGATCATGGATCCTTTTAACTCATCTCAGTGTGAGGAAAATGAACGGCCGACAATGGGGAGAGTGGATAGAACAAAAAACGGTTGGTATACCAAGCAGCGCATGAGGAAACCACTCCCAGCTCGTGCGTGTGACTGAACCAGCTGATGGAGAGTGCATGGGTGCACTCTGCCACCCACCACTACCCAGCATTAACTACACAAATAACATAGGAGCTTAAGTGGCTAACACATGGATTTTCCCCCATGGCTCCCATGGGTTAGAAAATCCCCCCCTTAACCTTAGGAAATCATGCCCTTTTCATTTAATGTTGCACCGTCATAGCTGGCTGTAGGTTTATTTTGATTAATGTGCATATTTACATGATGCAAAACTATCATGTGTCGGATAGCACGATATACCATTGGCAACGATCCCAATTGCCGAAACATAACACAACCAAATCGATGGTGGGTCTTTTTCCTCTAGCTCCACACCATGATTAATTACAACATATACATCATGTATCTTTTAATGTAACCGGGGTCAGAACCGAGGATATTACAATCCCCTCACCCTTGGAATAACATTGTCATTGGTGTTCCAATACATAGGAATGCATATACCATTTTCACATCAAAATTTCAAAATTTTGCAGATTTGTCCCACGTTCAATTATTTACTTGAACTTTCAGGACCAAGCCCCTCGGCTTCCACGAGCTTCTCTTGCTATTTCTCAGCTTTCTTCTCATCCCCAAGTCAAGGAACTTTTCTGTATCTTGATTATCTCTCCAATATTTTCTTGGGTCTTGGAAATTGTTTGAAGGAGACTTCCAACCAAATCCAACAGCTTTTGGTCGGCTGCCATGATCAATGTGCATCACTGGATTTCACTTTTCTCACCTGTAAAATGTATCATTGGAATTTTGTTAGACCAAGCATAATATAAAAATCAGTCAATTAATTGCCCAATTGGCATGACAGTACAAGTCTCATCAAGGAGACTTTCATATTTTTCATGCCTTCCCAATAGGCACATGAGCTCATTCATGTCCATTATTAGGCAGGGAATTAATTATTCCAGCATTCATAATTATTTTAAGCAAATAGACACATTCTATTTTCAACCATACATGCATTCAAAAATCTTTTGTTTTCACAATGCATAAGTATATATATAATAAAAGGGAAAGAGAGAGCAGCAAGAGTTTTTCCCCTCTTTGTCTTGTTCCATCCTGGAACCCACACCACCGCTATGGTTTTCATGCTCTTATTCTCTTTCACTTCACCGTGAATGTTGGACCAATCCCTCTTGGTCATGACACTTAGTGTCTCCAGTCTATTTCAGACCTCTTAACCATGGATCCTCCCCACATGGTTTGTCTCAGCTGCTAGGAACTTCACAGTCTCACTAGCACCTTTTTCATCACTGCTCATTCTGAGCTCTTCAGGACAGTCACATGTCCACATGCACCCCTAGGATGCTTTCATAGTCCTTGATTCCAGCGATACCTATATTCAAAAATTGAATAAATTCACATGTTTAGTTTATTCTCATCAGTTTTTATCTCTCAAACAAGAGCTTAAAACATCATAACCAAATCATATACATATGTATATTCATAAGCAAGAAATTGCAAAATAATTAAATACTTATCTGTATTGTGTGTTTCCTCTTTGGTCCACAGGATCCTGCTTCGCCTTGCAAGCCTTAGGTTCACCTATGGACTTGGATGTTAGGTCAGCATGCAGGCTGCTTCACAACATCCTTTTATATATATCAAGCACAGTCAAGCCAACCTACAGTTGGTTTTATCATACCATCCAGCCAAGCCAATATACAATTGGGTTTATCAGGCTGCAGCCAATCAAGCCAATACACTACTAGGTTTATTAGGCTACTCAACCAAGCCAGCTAATAGTTTGGTTTATCAGACTATAGGTATTCAATCCAACACTGTACCATTTCCACAATTTCCACAACATCAAATAATTACACAGTCAAGCCAACCTTCAGTTGCGTTTATCAAACCGTTAACAAATCACCTGCACTTATATCAATAATACACTTATATCAACAATGCACTTATATCCACAACCAATCATCCAAGCCAATGCAGTTGGGTTTATCAGGCCATTAACAATAACACATGCACTTATATCTACAATAAACGACCATTTCCAGGTTTCATTTCCAGCAGTGAGCTCTAAATCCACTACCCCATACAACACAAGAAACCACCCCCTTCTCTGCTCTTCAGTCCCTCGGGAATGTCTCCTTCTCTGTGCTCTTCAGTAGGAGGTAGGATGAGCCCAAGCCATAGTCCATTTAGTGTGCAACACCAGACTGCATCTGTTTATCCTGACAACACATGCAATATAAGCAACTCATCAACATTATTTTTCTAAAACTAGAATCAGATTTCATATCATTCACTATTAAGTATTGAGACACCAGGAGTGTGTCCACCCCCTAGGGTGTAATCAATATTGAAAAACCTTTCATGATCCGACATCGGGAAAGTGTGCATCCCTTTCCGATGTGAACCATGTAGGCCCTTGTCCATTTGCCAAGGCAGTATTCCTTTGTTAAGGAGGAATGGGGGCTCCCTTCTCTGAGTTGACAGTCCCTCGGTTCGCCATCCCAACTCCTTTTTACATTTCATATCCACACATGTCTTACCGACATAATCTATACCATCTCACTCATGTTTCTTACCAAACATGTAGTGCAGATGAGACATTTCCAAAATGTCCAATGGAGTTTCACCCAAAACCCATTTCCAAGATAGGGGAGAACTTCCCCATAAATTGTAGCTCCTTCAGGCAATCACACATGGTCTTCATGCAATGTGTACCCCTAGCACATTCATCAAGTAGCCAAACAGTCAATCATTATCTGATAATACAATCCAAACTGATTGTTCCATACCAAGCAATGACATTAGTAATTAAATTCAATAGGAATTTGCAACTCTGTCTACTACAGAAATTGATTTGCTTGGCAATGAGGTGATCCTCATTTGTGGGTCTCTTGTAAGCAGCACCATCATGGCCATTATGATTTTATGCTTACTAGCATAACATGAACACCCACTTACAATGCGTCCTCCTGACACAATTCTATGCAAGCCAATAGTGATTACTAGTTGTCAGCAATTTCTTAAATCTGAAATTTACAATTTTAAATTGACAATTCATTCAGCATACAAACTATGTTCACAACCATGAGACTATTCTCATGAGGTTTGGATCTTTCACTTGGTAGATTCCGGTCTTTGTCATGGTCTTACCCACTTTTCCATGCCCCAAACAATCTACCTAAAACCTGAACCTCAGTCAGCCAAACACTTAGTAAGTCTTGATGCATATAACTTTTTCATTGCTGCAACAATCACTGAAGCATTTTCAGAATTTATAAGATTCAAACACTTCCATCTGTTAATCATATCAATTATACCAAAACTCATTTACTTCATGCAATCATTATCATACTAGAATTTGCAAGGTCACATCATTTATGCCAAAATGAAATGTTCAGACACTCCTTACTCCACAAACGTATCATTGTACCACCTTGCCCTTCCATAGAGCATTTTCAGCAGCCAATCGATCATGACTACCCTCTTCATGCACTTACTGTCCTGCATTCATAACAGTTGTTGAAATGGTTCCAAAATTGTCATCAATTCATCATTTCAGGCATTAGTTATTCATAATAACTCATGCACTATCTCTATGCATTCATGCATTACATCACAACATTTGCACCCATACTTATGTATGCATATCTACAACATTTACTCATACTTTTCATATGCATCCATTCAATGCATAACTACAAGATTTATAAAATATTTTAATGCATACCCACTCAATGCTACCTTGCATTGATTTAGGAATACTATGCATTCAAACATACCATGCATGGCCTAACCATGACTACTTCATATAGGATGCATGACTATAATCAATGTCATCAGTGCTTACTTTCCTAGGGCTACTAAGCTCATAACAACATAATTCAGGCATGACACCTTTCTCTATGAATGTAGTATAAAATTCAAATACCCACATGGTATGAGACCTCTTGCTTTTACCACTCCATGCAATTGTCATAATTAAACTCTTACCTTCATGGGTCCTACTTACACCCTTGACATTACCAGTTTGGTTGGTCCTTTGCAGGAGATTGTAGAATTTGCTCACCAACTTTTGATTCTAGACTTGTTGCCTTATCCCTTTCTCCATAGGGTTGCTAGTCACATTCACCATCATCGACAACATATTCATCCATGTCCATGTTGTCATTGGTTTTTCCACTACTGCCAACACCAATGCAATAATTATCATTAGTGGCTCACTATGAATGTATAATTCTCACTATTCTTACCAACATGTAATATCCTATGTATACAAGGCATATCCTCATACATTTCATGTATAAAACTTGTAATCATAATTAGCAAGACAGGGTTTAAGGAAATTTCCCTTTTCAAGTCCCTCCTTGCATGGAACTCCTTTTCCACACAACAACTGGTTTGACTTCATGGTCTTGCTACCTCTAGGCATGCAATTCCTGGATTTGTCCATATTGACAATAGCACATTTCTCTTTCAAGAAATCACTAGCACTTTGATGCTCCACACTCAAATTCTGGTCACTCTCCCTTGTTCCTTGCTGGATAAGCTTTCCAACGCCTATCCACATGCTTCATTCTTACCTCGGGTGTGAAAACCACACCACTTCAAAAATGATGCTTTTTACCAAATGTATTCTGGTATGAAATGTCAACCTCAACCACCGAGAACTCTCTTCCTTTTCAGCTCTGAAACTGCTAAGAAACCCAATGAGAAATTCACTACAAAACCCCAATTTTTCTTTGGTCAAAATCGGGTCTCATCCCAACTAATTTTCTGACGTTTCGGACCCTTGGTGGACTAGTCTTTCGACACTTCGGTGACCCAGATGACTTAATTATCCGGCGCTCATTGGGGGCCCCATAAGCTTTAGGTTTCCACTGTATCGGTGGTTCCCTCGACTATATTTCTCCGTTGTAAGCTTTTCGGATGGCATCGGTGATGCCAAGGACTGTTCATCGAGTCTCTTTTCCACCATATTTTCGGTGTTTCGGCAACCAGATCCACTAACTTTCTTCATGGTTCATCGACAGTTTGTTCACCTGTTCCCTTCCAGCGTGTCAGACTTGTAGTGGTCTAAGCTTTCGATCTGCATCGGTGATCGGTTCCTCTACTCATCGGATAGCTAGTTCTCTAGGCTTCTGCAACGGTGGTTCACCAACCATTAATCTTTTTCGATCGGCAATCTCTTCAACTATAATTCTTCGATCGACGATCAGAACAACTGTCTGTCAGGAGGGAAGGCCACTAAACAGCCGCAACTGCGGACACACAGATGACTAATTTTTTTGATCGACGCTTTGATCTTCTAATATTTTCTGATCATGTCCATCGGCGGTCTAATCCTATAAACTCCGTCGATGTTTTCCGCCGCATCGGCGAGCCAAACAACTAAGTTTTTTCAACGTCTCCAGTTCTTAGACAAAATTTTCAGAAAATTTCCTTCCCAGAACGTTTTCTTTCCTTGTCTGCTGCATTTGCAATCTCAACAACTATAGTCTCCGCAGTATCGGCACTCAGGTGCACTAACATCGGGCCGTTAGTCTTCTAAGTAGCTGCAACGATGGATGCATCATCAGCTAATCTCTTCCAATGCAGTTCATCGGTGGTTCCATCATCTATCCATCGGCGATGAAATTAACTAACCATCACCAAATGTTTCTCTTCCCTTCGTCGACATGTCATCGGAAACCAATACACCTAACTTCCACCAATTGCTGATGGATTCAACACTTAGAAATATTTTGAATTTTCTTCTTTCCGTTGGCTCTTCCTTCAACTAAGTTTCATCGATCCACTTCACTAGACCTCGACAGCTTCATCCTCTATAAATCTCCGATGACGTCCATCGGTGGTCTCATCATCTAAATTTTGCCAATGGCCGATGGTTTTCAACACTTAACGAAATTTCAAAAATTTTCTTCTTCCTTCTATGTCGGTGAACCCAACAACTAACTTTCACCAATGGCATCTTCAGTTCGAACGATTAGATTTTTTCCAATGCCGAAGGTCAATATCGGATGTTTCCTCAACTATATTGAGTCGGTGTTTCGGCGGTCTTCAGTTGATCCTCGCTGAAACTGCGGCTCCTACATCCACTAAGTTTCACCGACGACCGACGATTCCCATACTCAGAATTTTTTTTTGAAATGTCTTCTTTATCCTTCTTTCCACCGCTTTATCGGCTCAAACGTCTTTTTATCCTTTGCCAATGTATCGGCACCTTCGCTATCTATTTTTCGACGTTTCGGCTACGCTGTCAACTAATCATCAGCGATCCAATCCTTTAATAATCATCGATCGTTGATGGTCTTATCACTTCATTTTTTCATCACCCGCATCAGCTAGTTCATCATCTAAATTTCACCGATGGTCTCGACTAAGCAATTCGGCATTTCGGCAGCCTTCACAGGATCTCCGCCGACGTTTCGGTGCTCCCATCATCTAATCGTCAGTGATGACATCACTAACTTTCTTTGCTCGACGATGATCGAACTTAGAAAATTTTTCTTTCCTTCGTCTTTTCTCTGCGTCGGGTGGTCTTCAGACTACGCATTCCGCTGCGTCGGAGGATCTTCCAACTAAGTGATCCACTGCATTGGAAGAACTTCTCACTAATTTTTTCGAAGAGCCGACAATTCTGGCACTTAGAAAAAATTTGTGAAAGTTTTCTGTCATAAATATGTGATCTCTGCTGGGCAGAAGGAAACCTACCTCTGCTGGCTGATCTTTCATGGCCTTCTGAGGCCCAATGCTGCAATGATGGCTCTGTCACTGCATCTGCGTAGCCCATTCAAGCCCATGCTGCAACCATGAGCTATGATACCATACTTTAACATCCCTGACCCTCCGACTGGCGAAGAGGACACTACCAAACCATCAAACATCCGGGAAACTAGCCCCATGAACATGAACATACATAAAATTCTGAAATAAAATTCTTAAAACATAAAACATGCTAAGATGCATAGTCATTCACATACACAGCGGAAGCAAACATACATTCAGGCATTCAACATGTTCATCATAATTCATTAAAAGTAAACATAATTGCAGAAGTAAAATAGACAAGGATACTTATCTCATAAAGAACTTGTCCCGCAACTAGCTACGTCACTGCAACGTTCCACCCAACCATAGGCCAGCGTGCTCATAAATATCTCAGCAACACTACCACCCCTAAGCTAGGCATGATTCCCCAAGGAATAAGGGACTAAGCAGGATTACACATAGCCAAGGTACACACAAATCAACCAAGCCAACATAGTAGGGTTTATCAGGCTATCAAGGAGCTGGGAGAAGCTAAATGCTAAGCTGGTGAGCTCATGGAAGAGCTAACAATGCCTACACCGGAGCTAGCCTGACCTCTATGGTACCCACACACACCAAACACCAGGAATCATTCCCTTCTCTGCCTCACAGTCCCTCAGGCCCTGACTTCCCTTGCCAGTGCTCTTCCGGGGTTGTGGAGAAGAAATCCAACCATCTAACTATGGTCTGTGTGGCTCCCAAAACCTAGGTTTCTCAAGCATACCCAACCTTCAATCTCACTCCACACAGTCCAAAGACCAACCACTGCATGCATGTAGCAAAATCAGCACTTCACCGCTTGCGCAGGGGAAGACAATCCCTGAGTCGTTCTTGGCCCTATTGTGGCCAAAATGACTCCATAATAGCTTACAGCAGCCCAAAACGCAAAGGAAGACACAACCAACAAAATGTGAATGCAACCACATCCAACACAATGTAGGTACTCACAGTAATCCTTGATCAAGGGAAGAACAATAACCCCAGTTCCCAATGAAGTAACGGGACATTACACAATCCAGACACAGCCAGCAACATTGGAAAACAATGGTCCTTCCTCAACAATGAAGCCATGACACATTTTCACAGTCGGAAATGGTGGAGTAAACACAGACTCTCTATGTGAACATGAGGGAAACATATCACAAAGGAAACCACAAAAAACATCTCACAGTCTGACAATGGAGAAAAGGAAAACAATTCTCTGCCGAGACTGGAGGAAGAACCGATCCATAGACCAAATATATATGAGATAAGGGAGAATGAACCCCCAATAAATGGATCGTGGATCCTTTTAACTCAGCTGGGCGTGAGGAAAATGAATGGCCAGCGATGGGGAGAGTGGACAGAACAAAAAATGGTTGGTATACCAAGCAGCGCGTGAGGAAACCACTCCCAGCCCATGCGTGTGACTGAACTAGCTGATGGAGAGTGTGTGGGGGCAATCTACCACCCACCACTACCCAGCATTAACTGCACAACTAACATAGGAGCTTAAGTGGCTGACACATGGCTTTTCCCCAATGGCTCCCATGGGTTAGACAATCCCCCCCTTAACCTTAGGAAATCATGCCCTTTTCATTTAACGTTGCAACGTTGTATCTGGATGTAGGTTTATTTTAATTAATGTGCATATTTACATGATGCAAAACTATCATGTGCCGGATAGCATGATATACCATTGGCAACGATCCCAATTGCCGAAACATAACACAACCAAATCGATGGTGGGGATTTTACCTCTAGCTCCACACCATGATTAATTACAACATATACATCATGTATCTTTTAATGTAACCAGGGTCAGAACCAGGGATATTACAAGTGGAAGTCGAATCCTTACTCAAACCCATGCACATGGCATATATAGTTTCTTTTTTTAAAAGAACATCCTATGGGTATCGATTCCAACTGCCAAATTCCATTGAAGCTTCTTCTAGTGTTTGGATTGACATGTATATGACCCAAAACCATAGTTACTACAAAAGGCCCTAAAAATATTAAAAAATATTAAAAATTCCTAAAACCTAATTTCTTCCCTAAAAAAGGCCCTAAAACAACCCAAAAACCTAGCTTTTTTTCACTACCCTAACCTCCCCAAAATCCCTAAGGCTTCTCTTCCTACACTTGGTGTCTCATCTAAGGTCTCAACCTTCCCTTTTCCTATCCACAACAAGGTTGTAGTAGCCCTGTTTCCACTGCTCTTGAGGTCTGCAATAAATTGCATACTGTCATTGCTTGGACAACCACCTAATAGCCTTAAATTGTAATCTAAATAGTGACCTAATCTCACTCCTTACCCCCCTAACAGGATGTAACATCCTTCTTTTTGGCCTCCTCTAATTTTTGCTATAGTATGCAAAAGGGTGTAGACTGTCACTTCCTCCACAGTCCTCAAACCTGTTGCAAAAGGGTAAAAACCAGATTTGAAATGTTAGATATAAATTGCGGTTTGGGTATACAAAGAGCACATTACTTACTAGGTATATTAGAATTAACAACCTTATCTAGATATATTAGACTTTGAATGATCACTGTTTGACAAAACTGATTTTACTTGCAATTTGGAATCACACTGATAGGTCAACATAATTGTTTGGCATATGATACATGGTTGGATAACAATACATTATAGAAGAATGCACTCACTATTTGTATGATTGGTAACCTCACTGCTGCTATATTATGACTGAATATATATGTGCATTGTAATAACAGATATGATATCATAACAACAGAAGTGAATTTTTTGTAAATGAAATAGACCATGAACTTCTAAGAAAACATCAACTCCAAGTTCACAATTCCTTGCAAATGTCCTTTCTTTTCATTTGCTAAGGGTAAATCATACACCCATATCTATGTGTTTTTTCCAAACTATCTTTAGCACCACCAACATAATGGGAGATGGTTGTTCCCTACAGTAACTTGTTCTAAATAGTTGAACGTCAACCATCTAGTTCTATAGAAAGACAATAGATACTGTTGAAACCATATGAACATGTTTACTTCAAACAAATCTAGTCTTACTAGTTGGGAAAAAAAAACACATTACATGCAGGGAAGGAATGCATGAAGTAATTTCACAAATAATTTTCCTAGTGAGAAGTATCCACTATGGTTACCACCCTCAATCTAGGATATGAGGTGAAACTGGGGAAATATTTCATGTTAATAATCTCACATAGATACAATGCAAAAGTAGTTCCTCGTGACCTAATTTGATGTTAGAAAGTACTAATGAGTCCCAATGTTAAAAAAATGGTTTGCATTCATGTATAACCTCCCATTCAGACTCACCCATTGTATAATACTTGCCCCATACCAATGTTGCATAGTAACTTGGCCAGTCTTTTGTCAAAACTCTCATTTCCCAGGGAACCCTTCATAACTAAGGTACAATTACAACATAGAAATCCTACCCAAGCTACAATTTTAGTAATGGTCTTCCTCAAGTAGTGCTACTAATGAAGAAAGAGATCATAGGGTTTCCTAATGATTGGATTTGGCCATAACTAACAACACCAAATGTTAAAGAACTGAACATAGTTTTCTGCTCATGTTATGATTAATCCTTCCTAGGTCCATATGATCAATACATGGAAACCATATCTCAACGTGATAAGAACATCAGAAAGTGCAGGTGAATGCAATCTAAGGAAAGATAAGTCCAAGAGCATGTGTGGCTTAATCAAGTAAGTACTTCGCTGTGACTAAAACTTGCACTTGGATATGAGATATACTATAGAAGATGTGCAGGGTTTGTTTTCTCTCTTATCAACTCTTTCCCAATAATTACAATCGATTGAAGACAACTAACACAAGTATTTTATGTGAAGGATATTCCTATATTTCATATTGTTGGGTGATGTCCAACATAGAAAGGATCATTTTATGTTATTTTTCAATAAGCTTCCTAGGTGACACTATGGATTACCTACAAACACTGAGACTATATGCTCCCTTAGCTCAGCATATCAGATCCCCATATCATTTAACATTCAGACTGCTCTCATAAATTATCAACACCTAACTTCTCAAGTCTCAAGATAAATGGCCATAAATGATCACACATGCAATGCTTTATTAGTTCTTCTGTGCGAAACCAGCAGTGTTATCTTAATTCTAGTCACCATTAGGCAACTTCTTGCTACAAGAAAAAAAATTGGGGGTGGGGGTGGAATTGAGGATTGACTCTTCAATTATACCCTATGAAGAAACACTATACAAGTTACCTAGAAATTTCATTCAAAACCTAATCACATTTTCCCTGACTTCACACCAAGCCTTACTCCCTGGCCACCGATGCCTAATAAACATGGAGTTATGTTTCAACAATGAGCTTCCCCGACTCAATTTTCATTTTTTTCAAGACCTTATTGTAGAAAAAAAATGATATTATTTTTCTATAATGTTGTGCCACAAAAAGTACACCCAAACATGGAATAGTAAATACAAAAGAATCAAAATTTGGCCACAAAGTTTGACACCATGAATTGGCTGCTCTTCTTTCACGGAGCTTGGTACCACCGATTGCAAAATAAAAAGTACAGAATGCAAATATTAGCAAAAATGACATGAAACTATTTTTCTAGCAGATTCTGAGTAGTCGAAAATACATGGCACCTCCCCCAAAATTTGCAACAAAATCCCAAAAAGTATAGTGTCACAAATTCAAGGAAATACAAAATAATAGCAATGATGTTAGGATATAGTTCTACATAGGAAATGACAGAGGTCAATTTTTCCTCTAAATTTAATAGGTGCCAACTACAATCATCCATATGACGAAACACATTTGGGCTACTTATAAAGTACAGTGGGCACATAGATTTCCCCAAGGGTATAGGTATCTTCATTGATGATCTTGATGGTTGATGCAAATGGGTATTAGTTTTCAAACAATTAAAGTCAACCCACAACATCAAATTCCTCCTCCTTCAAGTGGGCATAGAATTTAATGGGACATCCACCTACCTCGACATTGAGCTGGACTTTGTATGGAAAATTTGTAGAAATGTGTTTACCTTTCCATAGAACCACATAGTCATTGAATACGCCCTCCATGTACCCAATATCAAACTTTGGCGTTTTGGGTACATGATAGACCTTCAAGGGTCCTCTCACTTTGACACTGTTTCCAACTTTAGCCTTGAGATGT
>LPNX010497683.1:66908-131717 GCA_001517045.1 Pseudotsuga menziesii
CCTCGAACCAGAAAAACCCTAGATGTATGAATTTAGTAGTTTTGGTAGATTCACTATATCTCAATCTTGGAGAAGGATCAGGAGCCAAAAATTTCCCAAGACGAAGATAAATTCCTGATGTACACTATGTAAACGTTTCAGCCTCATGTTCACTATATTCTAGGAGATATAACTCCTCCAAGATAGGGTTCTAGCCTCTCCTAGAATTCAGCCTTAAACATGTGACCTAGGGAGAATTTATATATCTTGGGATGCAAAGGTCAAAATGAAATTTAGCAAGATGTTCCAGAAATTTCACGGACTTTAGTTTCTGTGGTAAAAATTTCAGACCCAAAAAATGCACCAATGACACATGGTAGTCTGTACAAGTTCGCTCTTCTAAACAGTCCTGAAATACATCACTTTGGGAAAACGCACACAAGACCCAATTGGTGAAACCTATTCTTCTCTAACTTGTAGTGTTGGAAAGAGGAAATGCAAGAATACCTCATTAAAAATTTTCAGACATAGAGGAGCACTAATTTTGGATATATCGCAGAAACAATATCAGGAATTCTGCAGAAGAAACTGTAGAAAACTAGGGCATCAGATATTTTGCAGTCCTGATCACAGTTTTGCGAAAATGAGTATATTGTTCAACTCACCTTGAGGAGGTGCATGTTTATATCCAATAATATCTCAAAGATACCTCAGTTGAAAAATTAGGGTTTCTCTGTCAAACCCTAGTTCTACCAGAAGCAACATTCTAGAAAAGCTTTCAAGGAAGCATGAGATTGAAGCAATCTCACTGGTCAAAGAAGAAGTTATTGATCAAGAAGGAGATCATCGAAAAACAAATAAAGATAAGTATTTGAATTTTATTTACTATATATGATGTGTATGATAGAATGTTTACATTAATGACAATATACTATTGATATGCATGTGATGGGTAAGTATCCCATGGTGCTATACAACTATCCATTGCTACTTGTTTAGAATGAAATCTCCTTGTTGACATATTAGATTAGTACACTATCTAAATGATGTCATGGTAGAGATGGAAGGAATCTAGAAATTTTCTATGAGATATGAATGAATGTTGTATTGGCTAAACAGTTGCATGATGCATAAGAATTTGTCGTTATGTATATTTTCTATAAAACAGTTCTAACCATGCAACTGGTGCATTTTACTTGTAGGAAAGGTCCTGTAAAAATGCCTACAAGAAAAGAAGGATGAGACTTGTTCCAAACAAAAAGTGATGACAATTCAAGATTCACTCCAATAAACATGAATCTGAAACTCCCAGGGTTAGAGACACCATGATGGAAGAAAGAGCTTCAGAGAGCAATAGATCCACCTCAAAAGATGAAGACCTTGGGTACAAGAGATAACTCAAGATGAAGAAAACTATAGCCATACTTCCAAGTGGCCTCAGACACACTCTAATTGTGTAACACAGTTGGATGACATCATTGATGCTAGACTTTCTGGCTATGGAAGAAGCTATGATTAAAGAGTAACAGTTGATCATGGGGAATGATGTCTACGATATGGTTTCAAGACCTGAAGGGAAGTCGGTAGTTTCTTCCATATGGATTTACAAGCACAAGTGTACAAAGAAAGGTTCGTGGTTTTCCTCAGAAAGAATATACTATGGCATGATATACTCTATTGACCAGACACACTTCTCCAGTAGACGTATATATCGAGCAGAGAACCACCTATACAAAATATGCTTTGTACGAGATCAAAAGGCACCCATAGAAAAGCACATCTAGTATCTTGAAAGATCACCTAAAGTGATGAATATTTTAACCTTTGCTACAAGGTTGAAAATGAAAACCTACAGAAGACAACAAGCTCATAGATGGGTGCATGAGGAACTTTTCAACAAAGTTCAATATAAAGGGATCTTGATAAACTAAGATAGATACATAGTAGCAAAGAATGCTACCTATCACTCTAGTACATAATGAACATGGAAGATGATGCTTTGCTTTAGGGGGAGTGACTACAGAAGATCTATAAGTTTGACATGGTACAACATGATGGACAACTTCCTGATAGCAGAGACTTTACCAAGAGTAAAGTGGGTTCAAAACTTCAAGGTTGAATGCAGAATACTAGGATACGTTGATGACCTAACAGGATGATGGAAGAATACCAGAGTGATGTTTGGGATATAGTAACCAAACTGTAAAGTAAGAGCGTGGTATATTCCAAGTGGACTTGCAAGAAAAAACATGTTGTTGATGGAAGGCAAGATTTGTGGCTAGAGGATTCTCTCATAGAGAGAAAATTAGTTATGAAGACACACTTGCTCCAGGAATCAAGGTACACTTCCTTCAGAAATATCATGGTACTTTCTTCCATTGTGAAGTGGAACTTACACCAGATGGATGCAAAGACGACCTTCCTAAATGGTGTGATAAGGAAGAAGTATACATAGAAAAACCACAAGGATTTGAAGTTGAAAACAGATAAACTCATGTATGCAAGTTGAAGAAGGCCTTGAATGGCTCGAAGCAAGCTCCCTGAACTTGGTATGGAAGGATAGATAGTTTCCTGATGAGCTTGGGCTTTACCATGAGTAAAGCTAACACTAACCTTTACTTCAAGGTTATAGAAGATGAACCTGGAATAATATTACGATATGTGGATGATCTATTTTTTTGCAGGCAATGAGAAACAGATTGTAGAATTCAAGAAGAAGCTCGCTAAAGAATTTGAGATGAAAGACCTTGGCCTAATGCATTATTTCCTAAGTCTGAAAGTATGGCATAACTCAGAAGGAACCTTTCTCAATCAGGGAAAGTATGCAATGGAAATTTTGAAAATATTTGATATGTTGGAATGTAAAGCCATGGCCATACCCATGGATTCCAACCTGAATTTTTTAGCTGATGACTCATCAGAGTTAGTGGATGTGACTCAATACAGACAGATTATTGGGTTGTTAATGTATATAACAAATAATAGACCATACATTTGTTTTGTTGTGAACACCTTGAATCAATATATAGTTCAACCTAGACGTGTTCATATGATAGCTTCAAAACATGTGATGATATATATGAAAGGGACTATAGACTTTGGTATATACTATGATGGAAACCATGATTACAGATTGTATAGCTATATAGATGAAGATTGGGTGGGAATTTTTTTAGATAGAGAAAGCACATAAGGTGGATACTTTTGTCTGGGGTCTGCTATGATTTCATGGTTTAGCAGGAAACAGTCAAGTATTGCTCTTAGCATGGCTGAAGCAGAATACATAGCATATTTCTCTACTAGTTGTGAAGCTAGATGGATTCAGAAGGTGATGTCAAGTTTATTGCATACCACAATGATTCTATGTGATAACCAGAGTTGTATAAAGATGACAGAGAACCCAATGTTCCATCGAAGCACATAGAAATCTGGTATTTCTACATACGAGATAAGATACAGATGATGATGTTTCAATATTCCCATACTGGAGATATAGATGATGTTTTAGTATTTACATACTGTACATGCAAATTATGGTGATTCAATATTTCTATACTGAAGATATAGATGATTATGCTTTCAGTATTTCTATACTGAAGATACAGATGATGATGCTTTCAGTATTTCTATACTGAAGATACAAATGATGATGCTTTAAGTATTTATATACTGAAGATATAGATGATGATGCCTTTAGTATTCACATACTGGAGATACATATGATCATAGTTCAGTATTCACATAATGGAGATACAGATGATGATAGTTTAGTATTCACATACTAAATATGTAGATGATGATGGTTTAGATGATGATTCAACATTGATGTGTTGGCGAAGCCTCTGTCTCACGTAAAGTTTGAACAATTTTGAGACAAGCTTGGTGTTCTTCGAAAAGGCCTTCCATGAAAGGAGGAGCAGACATGTTGTAGTGGGATTGTATCATCCCTGGACACTTGTCCTAAAGTGATCCAGTGACTTCGGTCCTTGAGAATGAAGAGGGATTTTATACTCTATTGACCAGACACACTTCTCCAGTAGAGGTATATATCGAGCAGAGAACCACCTGTACAAAATATGCTTTGTACGAGAGCAAAAGGCACATCTAGTAGTTTGAAAGATCACCTACAGTGATGAATATTTTAACCTTTGCTACAAGGTTGACAATGGAAACCTACAGAAGACAACAAGCTCACAGATGGGTGCATGAGGAACTTTTCGACAAAGTTCAATATAAAGGGATCTTGTTAAACTAAGATAGATACATAGTAGCAGAGAATGCTACCTGTCACTCCAGTACATAATGAAGAGGGAAGATGATGCTTCGCTTTAGGGGGAGTGACTACAAAAGATCTCTAAGTTTGACATGGTACGACATGATGGACAAATTCCTAATAGCCGAGACTTTACCAAGAGTAAAGTGGGTTCAAAACTTCAAGGTTGAATGCGGAATACTAGGATATGTTGATGACCTAACAAGATGATGGAAGAATACCGGAATGATGTTTGGGATATAGTAACCAAACCAAAAAGTAAGAGCGTGGTATATTCCAAGTGGACTTGCAAGAAAAAACATGTTGTTGATGGAAGGCAAGATTTGCGGCTAGAGGATTCTCTCATAGAGAGGAAATTAGTTATGAAGAGACACTTGCTCCAGGAAGCAAAGTACACTTCCTTCAGAACTATCATGGTACTTGCTTCCATGATCAAGTGGAACTTACACCAAATGGATGTAAAGATGACCTTCCTAAATGGTGTGATAAGGAAGAAGTATACATAGAACGACCACAAGGATTTGACATTGAAGACAGATGAAATCATGTATGCAAGTTAAAGAAGGCCCTGGATGGCCTGAAGCAAGCTCCCCGAACTTGGTATGGAAGGATAGATACTTTTCTGACGATCTTGGGCTTTACCATGAGTAAAGCTGACCCTAACCTTTACTTCAAGGTTATAGACGATGAACCTAGAATACTATTACGATATGTGGATGATCTATTTTTTTGCACGAAATGAGAAACAGATTGTAGAATTCAAGAAGAATCTCACTAAAGAATTTGAGATGAAAGACCTTGGCCTAATGCATTATTTCCTAAGTCTGAAAGTATGGCAGAACTCAGAAGGAACCTTTCTCAATCAGGGAAAGTATGTAGTGGAATTTTTTAAAATATTTGATATGTTGGAATGTAAATCCATGGCCATACCCATGGATTCCAACCTAAATTTTTTAGCTGATGACTCATCAGAGTTAGTGGATGTGACTCAATATAGACAGATTATTGGGTTGTTAATGTATCTAACAAATAACAGACCATACATTTGTTTTGTTGTGAACACCTTGAATCAGTATATAGTTCAACCTAGACGTGTTCATATGATAGCTTCAAAACATTTGATGAGATATCTGAAAGGGACTATAGACTTTGGTCTATACTATGATGGAAACCATGATTACATATTGTATGGCTATACAGATGAATATTGGGTGGGAAGTTTTTCAGATAGAAAAAACACATAAGGTGGATACTTTTGCCTGGGGTCTGCTATGATTTCATGGTTTAGTAGGAAACAGTCCAGTATTGATCTTAGCATGGCTGAGGCAGAATACATAGCATATTTCTCTGCTAGTTGTGAAGCTATATGGCTTCGGAAGGTGATGTCAGGTTTATTGGATACCACAATGATTCTATGTGATAACCAGAGTTGTATAAACATGACAGAGAACCCAATGTTCCATCGAAGCACATTGAAATATGGTATTTCTACATACGAGATAAGATACAGATGATGATGTTTCAATATTCCCATACTGAAGATATAGATGATGTTTTAGTATTTACATACTGTAGATGCAAACGATGGTGATTCGGTATTTCTATACTGAAGATACAGATGATGATGCTTTCAGTATTTCTATACTGAAGATACAGATGATGATGCTTTCAGTATTTCTATACTGAAGATACAAATGATGATGCTTTCAATATTTCTATACTAAAGATATAGATGATGATGCCTTTAGTATTCACATACTGGAGATACATATGATGATAGTTCAGTATTCACATACTGGAGATACAGATGATGATAGTTTAGTATTCACATACTAAAGATGTAGATGATGATGGTTTAGATTATGATTCAACATTGATGTGTTGGTGAAGCCTATGTCTCACATAAAGTTTGAACAATTTTGAGACAAGCTTGGTGTTCTTCGAAAAGGCCTTCCATGAAAGGAGGAGAAGACATGTTGTAGTGGGATTGTATCATCCCTGGACACTTGTCCTAAAGTGATCCAGTGACTTCGGTCCTTGAGAATGAAGAGGGATTGTATACTCTATTGACCAGACACACTTCTCCAGTAGAGGTATATATCGAGCAGAGAACCACCTGTACAAAATATGCTTTGTACAAGAGCAAAAGGCACATCTAGTAGTTTGAAAGATCACCTACAGTGATGAATATTTTAACCTTTGCTACAAGGTTGGCAATGGAAACCTACAGAAGACAACAAGCTCACAGATGGGTGCATGAGGAACTTTTCGACAAAGTTCAATATAAAGGGATCTTGTTAAACTAAGATAGATACATAGTAGCAGAGAATGCTACCTGTCACTCCAGTACATAATGAAGAGGGAAGATGATGCTTCGCTTTAGGGGGAGTGACTACAAAATATATCTAAGTTTGACATGGTACGACATGATGGACAACTTCCTGATAGCCGAGACTTTACCAAGAGTAAAGTGGGTTCAAAACTTCAAGGTTGAATGCGGAATACTAGGATATGTTGATGACCTAAAAAGATGATGGAAGAATACCAGAATGATGTTTGGGATATAGTAACCAAACCGAAATGTAAGAGCGTGGTATATTCCAAATAGACTTGCAAGAAAAAACATGTTGTTGATGGAAGGAAATATTTGCGGCTAGAGGATTCTCTCATAGAGAGGAAATTAGTTATGAAGAGACACTTGCTCCAGGAAGCAAGGTACACTTCCTTCAGAACTATCATGGTACTTGCTTCCATGATGAAGTGGAACTTACACCAGATGGATGTAAAGATGACCTTCCTAAATGGTGTGATAAGGAAGAAGTATACATAGAACGACCACAAGGATTTGACATTGAAGACAGATGAAATCATGTATGCAAGTTAAAGAAGGCCCTGGATGGCCTGAAGCAAGCTCCCCGAACTTGGTATGGAAGGATAGATATTTTTCTGACGATCTTGGGCTTTACCATGAGTAAAGCTGACCCTAACCTTTACTTCAAGGTTATAGAAGATGAACCTAGAATACTATTACGATATGTGGATGATCTATTTTTTTGCACGAAATGAGAAACAGATTGTAGAATTCAAGAAGAATCTCACTAAAGAATTTGAGATGAAATACCTTGGCCTAATGCATTATTTCCTAAGTCTGAAAGTATGTCAGAACTCAGAAGGAACCTTTCTCAATCAGGGAAAGTATGTAGTGGCATTTTTTAAAAGATTTGATATGTTGGAATGTAAATCCATGGCCATACCCATGGATTCCAACCTAAATTTTTTAGCTGATGACTCATCAGAGTTAGTGGATGTGACTCAATATAGACAGATTATTGGGTTGTTAATGTATCTAACAAATAACAGACCATACATTTGTTTTGTTGTGAACACCTTGAATCAGTATATAGTTAAACCTAGACGTGTTCATATGATAGCTTCAAAACATTTGATGAGATATCTGAAAGGGACTATAGACTTTGGTCTATACTATGATGGAAACCATGATTACATATTGTATGGCTATACAGATGAATATTGGGTGGGAATTTTTTCAGATAGAAAAAACACATAAGGTGGATGCTTTTGTCTGGGGTCTGCTATGATTTCATGGTTTAGTAGGAAACAGTCCAGTATTGATCTTAGCATGGCTGAAGCAGAATACATAGCATATTTCTCTGCTAGTTGTGAAGCTATATGGCTTCGGAAGGTGATGTCAAGTTTATTGGATACCACAATGATTCTATGTGATAACCAGAGTTGTATAAAGATGACAGAGAACCCAATGTTCCATCGAAGCACATAGAAATATGGTATTTCTACATACGAGATAAGATACAGATGATGATGTTTCAATATTACCATACCGAAAATATAGATGATGTTTTAGTATTTACATACTGTAGATGCAAATGATGGTGATTCGGTATTTCTATACTGAAGATATAGATGATGATGCTTTCAGTATTTCTATACTGAAGATACAGATGATGATGCTTTCGGTATTTCTATACTGAAGATACAAATGATGATGCTTTCAGTATTTCTATACTAAAGATATAGATGATGATGCCTTTAGTATTCACATACTGGACATACATATGATGATAGTTCAGTATTCACATACTGGAGATACAGATAATGATAGTTTAGTATTCACATACTAAATATGTAGATGATGATGGTTTAGATGATGATGTTACAAGATGATGATTCAACATTGATGTGTTGGTGAAGCCTCTATCTCACGTAAATTTTGAACACTTTCGAGACAAGCTTGGTGTTCTTTGGAAAGACCTTCCTCGAAAGGAGGAGCAAACATGTTCTAGTTGGATTTGTATCATCCCTGGACACTTGTCCTAAAGTGATCCGGTGAATTCGGTCCTTGAGAATTAAGAGGGATTGTATCATCCCAAGACATTTGTCCAGAATGGATACGGTGACTTCAGTACTCAAGAATGTGGTGGGATTGTATCATCCCTCAAATTTGGTTCAAAATGAATCCGGTGACTTTAGTCCTAAAGAATGTGGTGGGATTGTATCATCCCTCAAATTTGGTTCAAAATGAATCCGGTGACTTTAGTCCTAAAGAATGTGATGGGATTGTATCATCCCTGAACTTCGGTTCAGAATAGATCTAGTGAATTTGGTCCTCAAGAATGTGGTGGGATTGTATCATCCCTAAACTTCTATTCAGAAAGGTATCCAGAGGCTTTGGTACCCAAGAATGTGTTGGGATTGCATCATCCCTAAAATTATGTTCATAAAGGTATCTGGAGGCTTCGGTCCCCGAGAATGTGGTTGGATTGCATCATCTCTAAAATTCTTTTCAGAAAGGTATCAGGAGGCTTCAGTCCCTAAGAATGTGGTGTGATTTCATCATCCTTGAACTTCTATTCAAAAAGGTATCCGGAGGCTTTGGTCACCAAGAATGTGGGGGGATTGCATCATCCCTGAACTTCTATTCATAAAGGTATCTGGAGGCTTCGGTCCTCGAGAATGTGGTGGGATTGCATCATCCTTGAACTTTTGTTCAAAATGCATTCGAAGACTTCGGTCCCAGTGAATGTGGTAGGATTGTATCATCCCTGGACTTAAAGTCTAAAAGTGATCCGAAGACATTCGTCTTCGTGTTGTGGATTGTAGGTTGTTGCTAATGATGATGATGTTATTGATCAAAATATTCGAGTGTGATGATGATGATGTTACTAATCAAAAGATCAGAGTATGATGATGATGATGTTGTTGATCAAAAGATCAGATTATGATGATGATGATGTTGTTGATTGAAATTTTAGAGTATGATGATGATGATGATGTTGCTAATCAAAAGTTCAGAGTATGATGATGATGTTGTTGATTGAAAAGTTCAAAGTATGATGATGATGATGTTTTTGATTGAAATTTCAGAGTATGATGATGATATTTCTGATCGAAAAGTCAAAGTGCTGACGATGATGCTGATAGAAAAAATTCAAAATGCTGATGATGATGATGATGTCGATCGAGCGGTCAAAGTGTTGTTGATGTTGAAGTTTGAAGATGAAGACTATATGTTGAAGATGATAAAAATATTTCGATGATCTATAGATGTATCACCCTGATGATGTTGATGATTCCCTCCTTCTCCTATTGTATTTGTTGTTTTTTTCGTTGTAAGAATACCCTTCTCGTTAAGGGGGGGTGTTGAATTATTGTAACTTCGAAGAATATTATAAATATATTTTATTGGTCCTCGATGTTTCTATTTGGGAGAATCATTTGTATTTTCTTTTTCCCCCTATGATTCCTATCTGGAGAGTTACTAAGAGTCATGAGGAAGTCCCCTCCCTTGTAATTCGGTTCATTAGTACCCTTCGGAATACATTATTATATTAAGTTAACTCAGTTATGTTTACTCAAGCCTACATAACTGAGTTTAGTTTACTTGAGCCTACATGACAAGCTGAAATGTCAAGTGAATGAAAGAATATAAATAGAGGTGAGGTGATTCTCATTTGAACACAACACTCACTTGTGTAGCGCATAAGAGAGAGAGAGAGAGCTTTAGCTGGAGAAGGAGGAGGATTAGTTTTGGGTTTTACCTTTTATCTTTTGGTGCATCTATATTGAGGAAGATTTTGTTGGGTTTTTCCCATTAGGGTTTTCCTAGGATAAATTTGTGTTGTTCTTGTGATACTGTTTCTTTCAGTGATCCTTTCTATACGATTTTGTTATGAAATTGAAATTAAATGCTGATAATATAGCTTAGCATATGGAATTTTAACAGAAAAAACTCTTAATATCCAACAATATTATGATGCTAATGATGATGATATTGGTGATGATGATGTCAATGATGATGATGTCAATGATGATGATGATGATGGTGATGATGATTTCGATGATGATGATGATGATGATGATGATGCTAATGATGATGGCAATGAGGATGATGATGATGAAGATGGTGATGAAATCTAGGAAATGTCAACTGAACTTCTTCACTTATATGTAAAGTGAAGAAGTTTTACTTAAGAACTTTTACTAAGTGAAGAAGTTTTTTTTATACTTTTTATCGAGTATATTTGTTGGAGAAATAGATAGGTTATAAGCCCATTTTTTATGGATCACAGTTGCACACTACTGTAGCTTTGTTTGTAGATGTTTGTTTAGTATTATTTAGGATTTATTAGTAACTTAAATTTATCCACCATATATGGGCACTATTAAAAGTTTTGTTCATTTTATCTCTAGCAAATTTACTTATTATCCATTTATGATCTCTATTAAGGATTCTATATTTTTGTTATGCCTTTTTGTGTTTAGATTGTTTATTAGTCACAACAGATTTGGGTTTATAGTCAAAATCATATACATAACCAATAACTTCTAGCTTTGGTATGAATTGTAATCACCTTAATGACCAAGTATATATGAAAAATTTTCTCCAATCGATGTTTGATAGCTTGAGATCATGATGATGTCTTTTATCTAGTACAAAAATTGTTTTTTTAATTTATAACATGATATCTACCTACCTAGTTGGTCTAACTACAATATTCATTTATTGTATGAATTCAATGTAAAACTAAGAACATTCATTTATTGTATGGGTTACTAAAATTTTAAAATTCAATGTAAAAGTAAAAGTAATTTTCTCTCTAGTTCCCTAGAATAATGACAATCTACCTAAAATATAAGGAAACTTATGCTCCCCCATTGTAGGTACATAAATTAAAATACATATTAAATGCTTTACAAGTGCTATTCGGGTTGAACGGTTATTCATTTCATTGAAAATTAAGTAAAAACTTTTGAAACATATATGTTGTTAAAACAAGAGGGGGAATCAAAAAATGCATGTGGATAATAAGCTTCAAGAAAAATACAAAATAAAAAACTACTTATTACAATGACAAAACATGCATTACACATCAACTAGATCTCCCACCGTGGGTCTCGAACCCATGACCACAAGGTTAAGATTCTTGCACTCTACCAACTGAGCTAGATGGGCTTTCGTTAAGTTTTAAATCAAGAACATCGGCCTTAATGATGATGATGATGATGAAGATGACAATGATTATGATGATGATGATGATGAAGATGAGATGATTATGATTATGATGATGATGATGATGATGATGATGGTGATGATGATGATGATGGCGATGTCGACGATGATGATCATTATGAGGATGAGGATGATGATGAAGTCACCAATGATGATGATTATGAAGAAGAAGATGATGATGATGATGAATAGTTGTCAAATTTCAGACGAATAGTTGTCAAATTTCAAACGACTAGTTGTCGAATTTCCGACTTGGGCTTGTCGAATTTCAGACGAGACGTTTGTCAAATTTCAGATGAACCGTTGTTGAATTTCAAACGAGAATTTTGTCGAATTTTAGATGAAATGTTGAATAATTTCAGATGAGAAGGTTGTCAAATTTCGGATGAACATGTTCGTTGCAAAACCTACGAGGCATAAAGTCAAAAATTCGACAACTCTGCAAGATGACAAAAAAAATCGGAACGTACAGTACTTTTCATCATTGCAATCTGACACAATCGTACTTTACGTCGAATGTTGTCGAATTTTGGGCTCAAATGTTGTTGTGTCTTATTCACTTCCAATTGATTCCACGGCTTTTAGGGAATCTCTAACACCTGCAAAGAGAAAGATATTTCCTACAATATCTTATATATTGTATAGATGACCAATGAAACAAAATGATTGCAATGAAATATCAAGAAAATTCATAAATCATAATACATAAGAGTACAAAGAGACAAATTCGAAGAAATAATCTCTTTATTGATAAACAAGTGAGGTAAGATTACAACTAGTATCTGAAACAAGTGCTCCTCTGCTAGCTAAGGACACCGAGTTCTTCTACTCCAATGTCTCTAAAGGAAATCCATCAACATAAATTTCTCTAGAAATGAATGATTTGTTTAGCCTTAACCCCTACCCTCTATTTATACATGAGTAAAGAGAGAGGTTACAAAGGCTGAGATGGTTGGGGAATTTGGGATAGTTATGATCAAGGACCCAACTATCCTTGATTAAAATTGATTATATTTTTTAATTTTAATTTAAGGCATTCACGACTATTAATACTAGTAAGTCGTGTATGATACCTGACTTTCATAAGGGAAACCCGCAAATTCCAACCCTACTGATGTAGACGCGGGTTACAATATCAATTCTCGCGAATGATACATGGGTTGCAATGAAAATAGTCATGAATTCACCCTAATGACCTTACAGAAAATAGGTTAGGCTGGTGAGAGGATGATGTATCAAAGGTCATGCACATCTATAGTGTTTTGGCCACTTCTATCCATTTTGTCCTTTTGTGTACCGACACATTGAGTATTAGTACTCATACGGAGAATTTCCATTTGACAGGATAATAGATGCCCCCTAATGTGTGAGGTTAGAGGGAAGTGAGGGTCGAAATACATTACAAATTTTCTTCCTAGAGAACTCAGTTACCAAGGCTGCAGAGAGGTACCTGAAACAATACATATCAAATTATATACAAAATCATATTTGAGGATGCCATACTTAATAAAGTGGAACACTAGATCCTTTACAAGATTTGATTACATCATATGATACGGGAAGCAAGGCCACGTCTATTACAAAGGTGGATCAAAGCCACAATATACAATGACAAGTCTTCAAAATATGGAAGTAGTGTTGTTGAACATAACACCATCTTGCGCAACTTAGGTATAAAACAATCTACGAGGCTGGAAAATTATAAAACAATCTACATAAGAAATCTCTTAGCTCCCGGAGGACTAAGGTATACCTTTTTCGCACTTAGTTGTTAAGGTCCGAAAAAGGGGTAAACTAATACTAGAACGATGCACCTTCCGAAGTGGCATGTACCCTGAGTTTAACGAGTGTGTAGGAAGGAAATATCACTTGGGAATATCCATTTGATTATGAGAAATGAGGCTTACAATAGTAAAATTGATGCTTTGTTCTTTATGTTTTGGTGAGCATGACAAAGACATAAAGTACGCTCATAATATTTTTCATGTTTAGGTCCAAAGAATGAAAAAGAGAAAACTAAGCTCATACCGAGTGTTCCTTTTCCATAAATTTAGTCCCTTAGGTCCAGAAAAGATATAAAACTATGCTTGAAGATACTCTTCTCAATTCCATAGAAAAGAGAGTATTCCTTTCACATAAATATTTTACATGGTCCGAGAAAGAGATAACTTACCACCAATGTATATTCCCGTTCACTTATTCTTAATGAATCTAAACGAACAAGTTTACTCGGTAGTCTTGTCTATTTTGAGGAGTGATACCAAGGCCTAAAGAAAATTCCATAAGTGCGGGGAGCCTTATAAATAGGGATAGCTTGTGAAAAGATGAAAAATGAGGCTTGTTTTGTCATGAAAAACAGCTAAGAAGGCTCCTGCAAACCTAACACAACCGCGGCATGGGTACCAGAAAGACGATAAAGTGTTATATACTAGGGTACCCATGAGAAGGAGGCCCTATCCATAGAGGAACAATGATGCATGTGAGGTAAAATTTGTTTTACACCATAGTCCATGGACGAAAAATTGATCCTAGGGTTTAATGATGAATAAGGTATAAGTGTAAAGTCTGCAATGAAGACCAAATCCTACTCTATATGCGACGGAAAACAAATTTTTGATGATCCAAGACTTGTTCTAGCTAGAAAAAATACCATGGTATTAGTCCATATATAAAAACTGATTTTAAACTATAGAAAATAGGTAAAAAAAATTGAAATTTTTATTATAAATAGTTCAAAAATACAAAATAGACATACAATTTGGAAAATTACTATATTTGGAAAAATTTACCTTCGAACTTCAGGCGATCACTGTGGAAAAATAGTTGGACGAAATCCAATTCTGTAAGTTGCAAGTTGGTTATCTCTCTTTTCTCCTCCTTTCCATCTATTCAATTTTTATTTTTAGTGAAATATACATGGTTTTATGCATTTCCTAAGAGATCTACGCAGTATTCGCGAGTTTCTGCACTAGAACCCGTGTATGGTTCACATCATGCTGAAGGCATAGTCATGAATACTGCACGACCTTAAAAAACTTGAAAATGCACCCATAAGAAAAAAAATTATCGATTCTAATGGTTGAAAATGTTTACTCGATAGGAAAAAATAGTTTTAGAGTGGAGGGAGAGGGACCATGAATATATGGATCAAGAGGCAATGCAGGATGCCCCAACTTTGCAAGCACTACAATGAAGTGGCTTGCTTAAATTCTATTGTACGTCCAACATGAGAGCGCAAGTCCGCTTACTAGAAACTCTAGTAGACTATTGGGACCATGATCTCGGTCTCTTTGACCTTCAGGGAGGGAAACTGGAAAATACAATAGAATACATTTTTTTTCATCACAGGGATTTCTCATAGAGGCATACCTATGAACCTTGAGGGCACTGGCAGGGGTGGTGACTGTATGAGTGTACATGATTACATTAATGCATACTTCCTACCTGGTGCATATAAATCGAACACATGTGTCCCAATTTTGTAGATAAAAATCTTCCCAATGAAAGTGGAAGTGAGGAATCTAGCGAGGGTTGCTGGTTCTTCTACTTTACACCTAGCCACACAAAGCCACATGCGGGTTGTAGCGAAATGCTTATGGGGAACCTTGTTTGATTGGTGTTTAGGCATGATCCTGATCATGAAAAAATAGTTATCTGATTGCAAGAGGGGCCGAAAGAAGAACTTTGGATATACGAGCATCTCAGTAGCGTTCTTCTTCGAGAGGGTTCCTGCCATCAACTTTGCAGTACCATTTCCACCACTCTCACCTCATCATCATAGACTTCGAGATGGAGAGATATATTTATCTACCAAGGTGGCACAGGAGAGGTCTAAAGTGGTTATAATGATGATTTATATACCTAGTGGGAAATACATGTGCCTTCTCTCGAGCAGTTTCCATACGCAAGACTAAATTTCTGAGAAGACCCTGAACATGTCCTCCCTTAAGGGGAGGTTTGGGGAGAGATAGGTAAGTTTTTCTTTGTATATTTTTATATTTTTATGAGTTTTTGTTCATAAATGATATATACATATGTATAAAATTTTTGACCCTTTTTATATTTTACATGCAGACGTAGGACCCGTGTGCCTCGATGGGAATCCCGGGACATATGTGTGGTTCGTAAAGGGCGGGGAGGACAGTTTACTGCGTGTCATTGAGGGGAAGATGGCCAGGATAACCCAACATATCCCCACATTGTGGATAGAATGGATCCCTGTGATCATGCAGGAGTACATTGTTGGGGTTTCGATGTCTTGGCTACGCCTTCTCAGAAGGGTAGCTAGGACTGTTGTTCATTACAGGGAGGCTATGGAGGCAGCTATAGCTGGGGAGGCTGAGGAGAAGGACTAGACTTAGAAATATATGGATGATGATCCCATTTTTTGTATATTGATACAGTTATGACAAGATCTACAAATAAAAAACTTGATATATCTATGGCCATATTTTACATATATATATATATATAGATAGATATTTGCTTCTCGTTATGTACATGTGTTCCAAATTTGTCTGTTATATTTATTTTACAATATGTGTGTTAAGTTCCAATCCAGTATGTAATTTGCATATGCATCAGTAATTTGCTTTTCATTTCTTGAAATGTGTTTGAATGAAATATACTCAAAGTTTATTTCAAGTAATATAACACGTAAAAAATGACGGAGTAAGTTAGTGTTTCACACCTGATAATCACCATTGAGATGGGAAACTACTAGCTGAGAGTCAAGTATGACTTCTAGATAGGAAATTCCACGTAGTGTAGCATCCCATAACAACTCAATAACTGTACTATATTTAGCCATAATATTAGTCACAGGACCCAAGCAGGTGCCACCAAAGGTGACTAGTTTTCATGTGGGTGAAAAGATAAGTCAGGCGGCTAAAGTCAAATTATAGGTATAGGGGATAGCGCCATCTGCGAAACCTATGAACCACTCGAATGACATATGAAACAACCAATAGACTGTGTAAGAAACAATAACTAGCTAATGACCTATTGTACATAAAAATACAAGAACAAGCAGTATGCCTATTCATATTACTTCTTAAGGTAGAGCACATAAAAATACAAGAACAAGCAGTATGCCTATTCATAATCAGTTAATTCATAAGATCCCTTCTTCAAATCCTTCGACACCATGTAGGGACCTAACCACATCGACGTAAATTTTCCTACACCCAAGGGTACTTTGTGTTGATCCCAGAGCAAGACAAGTTCTCCCTCAGAGAAAAATCTTGGTTTGACGGATTTGTCATATTGGTTCTTGAACCTATTATTATGAGCTTTGTTTGCAGTAAATGCATCTCTACGCTATTCATCTAGATACTCTAAGTGAAGAAAAGGTTCTTCTAAATCCTTAGTATTGGGAAGCACATGAATAACTATTTTAAGGGATGGAATCTCGCACTCAACCGACGTGATTTCTTCCACTCCGTGGATGAGTTGGAATGGTAAAAATATAGTAACAATATTTACATGAGTTTGGTATGCCCAAAGTGTAGGGTACATCATAATGTGGCAATTTGATCGGCTTGCGTTAATGGTGCGCTTTAGAATGGTTTTCAAGGTTTTTTTAATTGCCTCTACTTTTCCATTCACTTGAGGGTAAAAGGAAGATGAATGATCATTCCTAAACCCTAGCATGGTGGTAAGATCGGTTGTCATGTTGTTCTGAAAGTGACTTCCATTGTTAGTGACAATCTGCTTTGGTATACCGAAACGAGCAATGATATGGTTGAATACAAAGTAAGTTGCTATTTCTCCATTAGCTCAAATAGAGGAATTTTGGGGTCTAAAATGGGCCTCCTAAGGAAAATAATAAAATAATAGTTAAAATAATAAAATAATATTGATTAATTTTGGAGGAAGAAAGAAAAAAACTACTTTTTGTGTTCGTATTTTCAACATATATCCCTGTGTTTTTACTCAAATTTCGATCAGGAGAGCTCATTGGATGCGGAATTTGATTCTGCATCCAACAAGTACCCACACTACATACTTTTGATGGACCCCGCTACCCCAAAAACAAGAAATACCTGGGGGAAAAAAAGTGATGATGACATCATCATCACGTTTTTTCAAGTATTTCTTGTTTTTTGGGGTAGAGGGGTCCATCAAAAGTATGCAATGTGGGTACTTGTTGGATGCAGAATCAAATTCTGCATCCAATGAGCTCTCCTGATCAAAATTTGAGTAAAAACACAATGAGATATGTCGAAAATACGAACAAAAAAAGTAGTTTTTTTTAATGACAAATATGTCAATTCAACCATTATGGTTGACTTATTTTATTGAAATTCTATTGGTTCTTGAATTCCAACTCACAAAAACTTATTTTGGCACGTTTTCTTATAAGGCCCATTTTAGACCCCAAATTTCCTCTAATAAGTTTGAAGCTAGGCATTTCCTCTTCCCACTTTTTGAAGAAAGATAAAATGATATATCTGTGCCCCCTAGCAGAAACGTGATTGCACGTCATGTAATCTACCCCCTACTTGGTGAAGGGACCCATCGCAATGATGGGAAATAAAGGAGAGGGATGCGACTGCATATTTTTGGTATAAAGATGACAAGGATTGCAGTAGGGCTTTCACCCTAGCTATAGGCAGGAACAACTCCCTTCCGAGGGTTCCTATGAGAATGGAAGAACAGAAGGAAATAAACAGAAAACCAAATGGAACCCCTCTGCACACAAGGTTAGGGTTAAGCTCCAAGACCCTGCATACAACTATTAGAAAACCAAAAGACTTGCAAGCAATCAATGGAAACCTGTAATAAAATGTTAAGCAATAAACCTGCAAACAAATAATGCTAGAAAACTACAATATACCAAAGCAAAAACATGAAAAGACAAGTATACCTTCTAGTTGGAATGGGCCCACCATGCCCTAGCTTGGGAGAGCACCTCTCTTAGGAATGGGGAGCTACGGCTCAATGGAGGAATAGAGGAGAGGGAGGGTGAATGGCTTGAGAGGAAAATGGTCTCAAGGCACTCACATGGGAAGCATAATGATAGGGAGTGAAGGAGTGATTTGAGAGTGACCCCCACCCCTCTATTTATTCTTTTTCTCAAGATTTTTAGGGTTTTAAGCCCCTGGTTGGGGCTTTAGCACCTTTTTGGGGATTTTAGCTGCTTTCTCCCAATCTTTAGCTCATTTGGAGGTTTTAAGCCCCTTTGAGGGGTTTTAGCCCCTTTTTGGAAGCTTTAGCCCCTATGAGAGCTATTTTGTCTCTTTTTAGGGGTTTTTAAGCCATTTTTCATATTTTTAAGCCTTCTTGAGGGTGTGGGGGTCAAATGGGGTCAAATGAGGGTCGTACATAGATGTCTTTAGGTGGTGTAGGTCATGTAGAGCTCATTGTGTATTTTTTGGGTTTACAGATTGCTCCCTGATGTGTGAGGGCAGGAGCTCATCGTATGGTCGATGGACATCATAGGATTTTTTGGGGAGAGGTGGTGCTTCCTGGGCTAGGGCATGATGGCTTTTGGTTTTTGTCTTAATATGGTTCCCATCAATGGGTGAGATACAAATAATGTGTGACATGTATATGGACGAGGTGGGCATCCCCATGTTCATAACGATGTCAAAAAAATAATGTGATCTAATCTCTATAATGCAAGAACCAAACATGTACGACTTTTGTTACAATAGTGGTTTCCTCAATGAGAGGCTGAATACAATCATGATCTAAAGAAATGCTAAATTGGACCCATGGAATTCTCATGGAATGCTATATCTTCATGACCGATGGTCTACTAGATCTAGAATGGTACATAGTTTACTAATGTAGAGTCAGAGTCTCTATGGTACAAGTATGTTGCATCAATCATAAATCTATATAGAAACATTGTTGGGGCTTCTGAACAATGTCTCCAACGCAACCCAAAAATCACAAGGGACATGAACCTGTTGGGGTCCCTCAAATAGACTCATGAATGTGCTAGAGTTAGGTGACATCCGGGGTCTTCGACCAAATATTGCATAGACAAATACCATGTACGAATCTCAATGGTGTGATGATGTAGCTGGAGTTGAGCACGTGAGAAACAACCATCCCAAGAGGCACTAAGGACTCCTCTCAAGTGGTCCAAGGAACTCATCAATGAGGTTAATGAAACCAAGATATAGGTACATCTAGATCTATCCTATGGAATACATGTGTTGTCTTCGACAGAGGAAGACCTATCCCTGGTCAAGGCAATGGTGTTTCCTTGACCAGAAGCGCACCAGAGATAACCGAAAGATGTGAGACAATCTGAGGACTGACCCACTGAATGGGGGGGGGAGGGAAGGAGTTGAACAGGGGAAGAGGGAGTGTAGTAGACTCAAAATTCCTTTGTTCAGAGTATGACGGCAGGGCGGAACAGGCAGTAAATGAAACTGACTCATGGGAAAGGGATCATAGCTGTAATACCAAGAATGTCACTGCAGATGGGAAATACTTGGGGGAGGTAGATACTTTTGGTACTGATGGGATCTAGGGAAGACACATTGCAGAGTACTCTGAACAAGGGTGACCCAAAGTGGGAATGCTACCAAACTGTTATCTATGGGGTGGTGTCTAAAGACTCTGTTGTGGTATGATATCATGGATTTTTGGCGAGCTTGGGAAAGTAAATGCTCGATGGTGCTTTCAATTTTAGAGAGTCTGAAAGCATGAAGAAGACTCTCGTGGGGGATATTTTTCATTGGTAGTCTCCTGTGCCCAAAAAAGGATAAAAGTATACACAGGAGATCTCTCCCATCCTTTAGGGGATGAGAGACTTCTTTACCATTGGTAGTCCAGTCAGGCCGGGAAAGGTTAAACCTATACTGGTTGGACGGTCATTCAGATACTTTTACAAGCATGAATAAAACCAAGTTTTCTCGACAATATTTTCTTGATGAGAAGGATGGAAAAGAGCTTAAATAAAACCTATGGTGATCTTTTTCATAAAGTTTGGCCCCTCTACCCGAAAAAGCATAAAAGTATGCAGAGGGGAATGGTATTGGCTTGAAAGTGACAAGGTGGTCCTTTTCATTTGAAGGTCTACATCATCCACAAAAGGAGATAAATGAGATGATGTAGATGCCCTTTCCTATACTTTAATGAGCGGGAAAGGAAGTAGCCGTGCTCGAAAATATTTTCATTCTTTTAGGAGTCAGAAAAGAGCTGAAAAGAAACTCCAGTATGGTCAACCGATTGCGGTGGCACAGTTGGTGCCCCATGTCGGGACAATGGAAAGTGGTCCAAAGGTCATACATTCAATATGGATGGATCAAGTGGCTCGTGAACATACCAATACATGCACGGGATAGATCGTAGTAGAGGCACGTGAGTCGGTGTGGCAAAGGCACACAAACTGATGTCACTCTCAGACAGAGGTCAGGAGATTTATGTGTGAGTTGTGGTGGATGAACTTGACTACATGTGATGTGAGTGCAAGTCCAGAGGAATTTATGTGCCAAATGCATGCAAAGGAAATGATCTATCCTCCGAACGATGGTCCAGATATCCGTATAAGGTGTGGTGGATGGATTAGACAGCTATATGTTAAAAATCAAAATGATGTGCCTTATGGGGGTTGGCCTGAGAACCCGCATGAGTGGCGGTAGGAAAGTGTGATGCAAGTATAGGTCTGGAGACACTTATATCACAATGTGGTATGTAAACTGAGGTAACTTCCATGAAGTGGCCCCAAAAACTACTTATTAAACATGGGATGATGGTCTCATTAAAAAATGGAAATTTGAGCCCGAAGGTGTGAGAGGTGTCTTGAACAAGATCCGGGTGACTCTAAAATTAGTAGCTAATGGTACTGCCCCTGAATGGGGGTCTCTGATTTGTGGTAAAAGCATTGTAAAACAAAAAGGAAAAAAAAAATACACTATAAGGGACTCATATTGGTAATATTAGGCATATACTCTCTTGAGGTGGATCCCGTTGCGCAGCTTCTTCAAGAGTCAACTGTCTAAGTCAATGAAGAGGTAAGCCCCCTTGCCGAGATGAAGGTCGTTGGCAAGGTGGGGTGATGGAATCTGGTCTTTTATGGGAATAACCAATTCCACACTATGGTTTAAAGGGGATGGGGTAAAACCAGAGGCGGTCTTATAGATCTCTCTGTCATCGTGTAAGTGGTGTTGTGATAGATCAAATGGATCTTCCATAGCCGATGAGATGGAAAGGTGATTGGTGCTAGTGATCATGTAAATGGTATTGGTTGTGGTTTTGGTGGCCTTTCCCCCAGTCTCTATTGGAGGAAGAGGCATAGGCTTGGAGACAGGAAGAATCTTTGATTGACCCAGAGGTAGGTGCAACATCATCTCAATTGGCTAGACAAGAGTCAACACATCTTGGGGGCTCAGAGGTAGGGTAGGTGGTTCAAGGTACCACACAGGTTTTACAGAGAGAAATTCCTATGGCTTGGGGTACCACAATAGACATCTTGACTCCAGAAATCAATCCTTTCCAACATGCAATAGAAATTAAATGTCTAACAATAAAAGATCGGACCTCATACCTTATTCCGGACGGTTGAAGTAGATCCCTGTTGAGCTTTCCAACTTCAGCTTGAATTGATATATTACTTCCTCAACAACAAGTAAACAATACAAGCATTCTATATATCATGGTGTTAGATCTATTCTAGCATATATAATCAATAATGTATAATCATTTGACATAATCCCATGGATAAAATATGCATTCAAACACACATTATTGGATAGGAAAAGATATTTCTATTAATATAAATAAGAGATTACAAGATACAACCTTTGACGGCACGTCTGTGAACCAGAGAAATTGAATCCCCCACTTGGGCCTCCACCACTTCAATCCTCCATCTCTCGATAGAAAGCTCACAAGCAAAAGGAAAGCTTGGGAAGAATACAAAAGTGCTCCAAGGGACAAAGGGATGCAGACTCAAGCATAAGTTCCGGAAACAATGGACTATAGTTTCTTTGCTCTCACTTCTCTCTTATGCCTTCAATGTACCAAGGGGTTCCTTATATAGATTTTCAAAGGGGTAATGAAAGGTCGAATCTGAGCAATCTCAAGGCATAGGGAAGGCCAGGAGTCAAATGAGTCAGATCCATGTCAAGGAAAACTCGAAAAGGATTTGGATTATGCACACATCCTGATGTACACGGTTTTAGTGGTCAAATCTGCGTATATACGTTCTTATAGGTTTAAAATTCGCGTGTATCATTTTTCATATTTTTTTAGGGATGATCAAGGAAACATCAAAGGACAAAAAGTGGTCCATAGGGTCTAAGGAGTCTACAATGGGACAGGGGAAGGCCATACAAAGTGTGATTCACCTGGAGTGGTGAAATCCGCTATAACAACAGGAACTCCCAGCATGAAATCCTGTAAATTGTGGGTTGCTAAGACAGACTTAATCACGATCCCAGATGGTAGGAAAAGGAAAAGGATCATGTTGATCGGGACTGAACCCCATTGTTTCCCTGGTAACTAAGGTTGAGGTTGCAACTAATCTTGTAGCTGCAGAAACAACGAAAGAGACATATCTAATGGACCATCGATGATGGTGGAGACAAGACGGTCTGTAGAACTAGACATCATGTAAATGGACATGGTGTCGGAAGGAGGAGGTGGGGGATGGATTTCTTCGATCAAAGTGATCTTAGATTCAAGGGAATAGTGTCGAAGGTTGGCTAGAGCCATTCGAAACTCAGACAAGTCTTGGCAGTGGTGAGAATAGTGTCCATACAATCCGTAGAGGGCCCAAGCATGGTTTGTTATCAATCACTTGTTTCTCACTATTGGCCCGCTTGGGAGTTCAACCATGAGGAGGTTTTTTGTTGTATCCATGGCATCCAAATGCATGCGGATTATGGGAATCTCAGGACAGTTTTGAGTTGGATGGCCCTATTCTTTGCAGACGGCACAAGGCAGGATCTATCGAGGTTCAGCGATAGCTTTCACATTTTTTCCCTTGGCCCTTTTTGGGTGGGGCGGTGCGGGTGCGGGTGTGGTGGCTGGTTTTTGTGGGTCGGGTGGAGGATGATATTCAACCACAATGGGTTACACGGGGGTTAATACTACCTGGGACATTGGTGGTTGGGCCGATGGATCAAGGTACTACCACATGGGAATTCCCAATGTAAAATGGGGTAAGTTTAAGGTATCCATTACTGGCTTGCACATGACACCATGCGGGGGAAAGAGGAAGGGAATTGTGTGGACTAGGGAGGATCCCAGATAACTCCCTAATGGTTGCATATGTGGATGAGGTTGTGGCAGTGGCTGCACATAATGTTGCGGCTGCTGATGATGTTGTGGCTGCTGATGGTGTTGCGGCTGCGGATGGTGTTGTGGTTGCGGTTAGGGCTACAGCTACGGTTGATGTTTGGGTGCAGCAGTGCTGGATGAGAGCATGCACAAATCCACAGTCTCATTTGGTGTCAATGGTGGTGACACTAAGGGGAAAGAAGCCATCATGGTGGTATCGACAAAAAACCCAAGGCCCACATTCAACAATGGGGAGGATGGTATGTTGTCAACCATGGTGTTGACCACAGGGATAACATTGGCAGGTGCGATTAGCCCTTGCGAATCAATGGTGTTTATCGTAGGGATAATGTTGGTGGGTGTCATTAGCCCTTGTGGATCGTGATAAGTCAGTTGTTCAACCATCATGATTTTCTCTTCATGGGGGAACATCATGAGATGGAAAACAGTTGATGCTACGGCTCTCATGGCATACATATAACTTCTTCCGAGGAGAAGGTTATAGTCCAACTGAGCATTGACAACCTCTATGTCAATTAGTACTATTTTCCTAACCAATGTGATGGGGACATGAGGGAGGATTCCTTGGGCTTTAGTGGGATGGCCATCATAAGCCCGCAGAGTAGTAGATGATGGTTGCAGAATTGGGGATCCAAGCTTCTACCAGACTAGGGTAGACATAACACACATGGATGCCCCCTCATCCACTATGCATTGGTGCATGACCAAATTATGGATAGACATCAGGATTTGGAAGGTGATGGTTGATGGCATCCGCGGTTCTCCATTCTCTGTGTCGAATGTGATCAAATTGGAGTCAGAGGGGTCTATGACACTAAGGGAGACTAGTAAGGCTTTCCGCTGCATTGGGAAAGTTTTGAGTACCTTAAGAGCAGACATGGTGGTAGGTGTTTGGGCCAAATCATGCACAATGTTGTAGCTGATAGCAGCTCTAGCCGTGGCATTGTTGGCAACCAGTCATAAGGGGGGGCACATAGGGAAAGGGGGTGACTGAAGAGCTACATTAGTTTTTTTGGACATAGATGTCGCTGATGTGTCAGCGGGCTCGGTGTTGGTTCCGTACTGATTTCGTTTGGTTTGTAAATTGACCTCTTCAACTGTCATGGCTAGCAGGTGGTGAACACCTGTTTCTTCCATCAGAGGTGCCCCCGAGGCGTTGGGATTAGGTTGGGGAGGGGGTACAGTTGCCACTAGTCCTTAGACTGGTAATGGGTTTTGGAGCACCATAGGAGGAGGTCCTGGTGGTGCCAGGTTGGATTGGGATTGGTCTGTTGTATTGGTGGCATGTTGAACCTCGTTCCTAATGGCCTGCTTAGTGCAACCCATGAAGGGACAGTCATATGTGTAGTGTCCATAGACCTCGCATAATGTGCATGGTTGGTTTGTATGCAATGGATTGTTGCGTCTTGGTGCATTTGGTTGTTGAGGATTTTGGGTTGATCAGTTTGCCTCAACATTGTTGGGAAGGTTTGGTTGTTGATCGCCTCCCTGTGGTTAATTATTGCCTTGATTCCGAGCTCAGTTGTTTTTGGCTTGGCCTTGTTAGTTATTTGGGGCTGGTTGGTTAGGATGGTTTTGTTGTGCAAACACATGTCCTAAAGGTGCTAGCGAAGTAGGGGCGGGGGCTTGAACAGATTGCACCGGTGGTGCATAGTAAACTTGGGTGGGTGCAGGTACCACAAATGTGGGAATTTTTCCTACATATTGTTGTGCTGCCCAGGCCAATGCCTGGGCCTGCTGTGGTGGTGCAGGTTGTGCATAAGAAGTTGTGGCTCTGGACTGGGACATCATTCTTCCATAGTCTGAAGTTTGATTTTGGTAGGAAACACTAGGGGTGTTGCCTGGTTGTGGTGGTATTGCAGGTGGTGTCAGACGGTGTTGTGGTTGGTGAGAGACAAAACCTATGATGCCATCTGCAGCATGGGATGCCCCCGGTGCATCCCAGTAGGAGGTTCCTGTATAGGGAGAGTATGGAATGATAGTGTAAAGGTATCTAGACTATGCATAGATCAGATCAAACTACTGGGCTTTCAAGATGGCCTCCTCTTTGGATTGGGGACATTCGGATGCAACGTCCTTTGCTATAGGTGGTAGTTGAGTTTTTAGGAACCAATCCAGGAAGATCCTGTCATCAAGCTGAATCTTGCATAACTATGACGTCGCCACCACTCATGGATGTGTTTGGTTATGTGGGTCATAATATTCTGGCAGTAAGATAGCAAGATCTCCACCCCTTATTCATATCTAATGGGGAGTTGGAAATATTGCAGGAACATGAAAGCCAAGGAGTTAAAATACAGGTACTTGGCTTGTGGTAGCTCAATGTACCACTTGGTTGTAGCACCTGTGAGGGTGCGTTGGAATAGTCTAAGCCTAATCGAATCATATACAATGCTATTTGATGAGCACCATAGGTGAATCATCATGATGTGGTTTTGGGGGAACTCCCCTTCCTTTCCTTCAAACTTGGGAATGTCTGAGGGAAGTTTGGTTGACATGGGAGGTAAATTTTGATGGCGAATAGGGTTATTTGTTAACTGAGCCAAGTCAGGAAAGTTGAGATGTGCCATGAAAGGAAGGTTTGACCCCAGGTTGATGTGAGATGGGGTAGCAATGGTGGTGGGGTTTGTAGGGACATTATGCACTTGCATAACTGGGGGTACTTGTGGCACCGTTGTGGATGGGCCACTGCCCCCAGGTGTGGTAAAAAAAATAATGTGAGTGGAAGGGCCATTTCCCCCATGTGTGATAGGAGGGGTAGTGTAGGTGGAAGGGCCACTACCCCCAAGCATGCCAAGTGGGACACTGTGGGTGGAAGGGACACTGCCCCCATGTGTTACAGGTGGGACAACTTGACTAGTCAATATGGGGGGTGGTAGCTAGCTCATGATGGTTCGCATGACCATGTTGGGGCCACCAGTAGGGGTGTTGGTGGTGGTGTGGGGTGTGGACATGGGTCCACTACCAATCACTAAGCCAGAAAATGGATCCAGGTTTGCACCAGCCATGGGGATAGATGGTGCAGTATGCAGGTCTGGCTCAGATTGGTATGATTCTGAGTCTGAATCAGAGGTTGTGTGGCCTTCTGATGGTGTAGAGGGGCATTGAGAATCATCTCAACGGTGTTGGTTCAAGGACCCAAACTATGGTGGATCACCTCTCAGGCGTGAGGAAGAACATGGGGGATCAATTGTGTCTGATTTGTATGTCAAGTGGTGAAATATGGTAATGATTTTTGGACCCCATTTTTAATGGCTTCCTATTGGCTTCAGGTGGTCACTTGGCCACCAAGACTTCCAAAAGATAGCACTTGGCTTTTTCCTCATGGGAGTGCTGGTCAAATGGTGGTAGTCGTTGCCTGTTTCGCTTGGCAATTCCTCTCATCGGCCAACTAATTTGGGGTTCTCGTGGTACTCCTCATAATGAGTTTCTGGGATGATCCCAAGTACTTCCCATGGTTAATGCAGTCAGGGACTTATGTCCTCAAATACTGCAGATGGTTGGATTAGTGTAAATTATAAATTTTAATGGCTAGCTCAGCGTAATGAACTGATTTTTGTTGTTTTATGTGGTATTTTTTTTGTGCATGTACTTTTGTCTTTCTGTTATACTTAGTGGCTACTTGAATGGTTTATGAATATTCCATAGAGTTTAGAACATTGTTGATGAAAGAAGTAAATGATAAACACAAATTTAAACATGTACCATATCTGAATCTGAACTATGATAGCCTGACTAGGAGACTGCCTTACACTTGTATTTCTCTTCAACCGGGAAAGGGTGTTGGGCTTTCAACACAATGGGACTAATCCCATCCATAGATCCTTAGGTCAACCTCCAAATGCAAGGTTGGTCAACAGGGAGGACATGAACGCCGTGAGGCCCCCTGGGCCTACCACCCCCTCTACCTTCCAGGTCACCCGTTTTTAGTGGTTTAGAAAAATGACAGGTGAAGTGCCTATTACTATATGAGCTTCACCCTTCATCTTATTCTAGAATACCTCAAAGGGTGATGATTGGGTAGAGGAGGAGGGGCTAGGAAATATGTTAATTTCTAATTAAGAATTGAAACCTACAGTAATTTTTTGATTCAAGCTTTAAACAGATTCATTAATCAATTAACCATTTAATTTAACATTGATTTACACATCCTGTAATAAAATAAATAGATGATGAAAGGAAATAAACATAGGTTTGATGGACAGAGGCCGCTGAGCCGCACTAACATTCCCTAATCTTTAAAAATCTGAATCTGAGAGACAAATCTCTCTTTTCAGGGCAAACGTGGTGAGGGGGTCACCAAATTTTCCCCAAAACAGGCGAGGGGGTCGCTCAGAAACTATAGACAGAAACGAGTTGGATTCTGGGATGAAGTTGCACCTTTCAGGCCTGAATGAGTGACCTGGTCGCACCTTTTGAGCCTGAATGAGCGACCTAGTTGCACCTTTCAGCCCAATAAGAGCGACCTACTCCGAAAGGTGGAAATTTCTTGAACCTGAGCCAGATCTGGCTGACAATAACCTGTACTGTGCCCAAATGGGCTCAGTTTGGCCTTGAGGAGGCTCGGAAATAACTAAAAATGCAGGAAAATATAGATCTAATCTAGATTTGAAAGAAAACTAAACTAGGGCAAATAAAACTAAAATGCAGAAATAAAACCCAAGGATCCAGTGGGATCGACCTAGTATGGTCACCAAATCTGTAGTAGGGCTTTCACCCTAGCTACAGGCAGGGATAGCTCCCTTATGTATATAGGACGGAAGGGTAGGGTTCCTATGAGAATGGAAGAACAGAAGGAAATAAACAAAAACTCAAATGGAACCCCTCTGCACACAAGGTTAGGGTTAAGCTCCAAGACCCTGCATACAACTGTTAGAAAACCAAAAGACTTGCAAGCAATCAATGGAAACCTACAATAAAGTGTTAAGGAATAAACCTGCAAACAAATAATGTTAGAAACTACATTCTACCAAAGCAAAAACATGAAAAGACAAGTATAGCTTCTGGTTGGAATGGACCACCATGCCCTAGCTTAGGAGAGCACCTTTCTTAGGAATGGGGAGTTATGGCTCAATGGAGGAATAGAGGAGAGGGAGGGTGAATGGCTTGAGAGGAAAATCGTCTCAAGGCACTCACATGGGAATCATAATGATAGGGAGTGAAGGAGTGATTTGAGAGTGATCCCCACCCCTCTATTTATACTTTTTCTCAAGATTTTTAGGGTTTTAAGCCCCTGGTTGGGGCTTTAGCCCCTTTTGCCCAATCTTTAGCTCCTTTGGGGGTTTTAAGCCCCTTTGAGGGGTTTTAGCCCCTTTTTGGAGGCTTTAGCCCCTATGAGAGCTATTTCGGCTCTTTTTAGGGGTTTTTAAGCCCTTTTTCATATTGTTAATCCTTCTTGAGGGTGTGGGGGTCAAATGGGATCAAATGAGGGTCGTAAGTAGATGTCTTTAGGTGGTGTAGGTCATGTAGAGCTCATTGTGGAATTTTTTGGGTTAACAAGGAGGACATCACTTTATAGCTTCCACACAATATTTGAAGATAGTGGGCCAGAAATAGCCAGCACGTAGAACTTTCTGGGTCATTGATAACCCAGATAAATGACCCCCACACGCTTTGCTATGGGAATCATTTAGGACAATATCTTCCTCCTCGTGGGTGATGAAATGATGCAAAATAGAATCTACCGCTCTTTGATATAAGGTGTCATCGATGATCTGGTAGTTTTTAGCGTTGACTCACAACTTGCATCGATCATTCCATGAGAAGGATGCAAGACACTTCATATTTTGGAGATATATTAAAATATCTCCATACCATGGATGTCCTATTGAAATCAGAAAGATATACTCCGCTAGGAACGAGTCTTCTTCTTCCATTGTGGTCTCTTCCGTAGGGAATTCCACAATTAGTTCTGCGAAAACTAAGGACGTTTTTGACTTAGTAGATTAAAAATCCAAGTCAAATTCCTGGAGAATGACTATCCACTTATTAAATTTGACCCCAATTATATGTTGGGATAAAACATACTAGAAAGGATTGACATATTCCACCACTGTGGTGGTCCTCAGTAAGATATATTATCTAAGTCTTTGAACGGCATAAACCATTTCCAAATCCAAATTCTCGATGTGAGAGTACCTAATTTCAGGGCCAGCTAATGCATGACAGAGATAATAGAAGACATGCTTTTGGATCTTACCATCCTCCTGAACTAAAACTACTCCTTGGTCGACTTCGATGCAACCAGATACAATATAAAATATCTGGTGTAATTTGGTGGACATAGTAAAGGAGCCAACATAAAAGCCTTTTTTAATGCCTCAAATGCGAGTTGTGCGGTTTCATCCCATAGAAATGGGGTTTCATACTTAAGAAAGCACATGAAACCCTTAGTTATCTTGGCTTAATTGACTATGAAATGCTGAAGGAAATTGGATTTCACTTGTAGGCTATAGAGTTGTATGATGGAACGAGGAGGAAGATTTGCAATAGCCTTAACTTTCAAAGGATCCACCTGTATTCCTCTGTTTGAAAAAATAAACCCTAGTAACCTCCCCAAATCGACACAGAAAACAAACTTATGGGGATTCAAGTGTATCTTATAATGTCTACATTATTCAAATATCATATGGAGATGATCTTGATGTTCCTTCCACTTACAAGAATGGGTACGTAGATTGTCCAAGTAAGGCTCAACAATATTCTTGATATCATGGAAGGAAAAATTCACTGCCTGCTGAAAGGTAGGTTCGACTTTTTTCAAACCAAAGGGAATTTTCTTATACGCAAAGTTCCCTCAAGGACAGATGGAAGTCATTTCATTTTGGTCTTCTAGATTAATTTGAATTTGGTTATACTCAGAGAAACCGTCCATAAACAAGAATGTCTCACTACCCGCACAAGAATCAATGATCTAATCGATGAAGGGCGTAGGGTATTTTACTTTGGGACACACTTTATTTACATCACATAAATCAGTGCATAAACGTATGGCCCCTTTTTTTTATCAACATGAACGATATGGGATACCCATTCCTTCAAATAAATTGAGTAAATGAACCCTGCTTTCAGTAGTTTCTCCACTTCATCCTTAACGACTACCGCTTTCTATGGATTGGCAAGTCGAATTTTTTTTCAAACATGTTTAGCATCAGGGTAAGTACGGATTTTGTGTTCAATGATAGAAGGATCTATTCCTAGAATATCCTCATATGACCAGGCAATGTCATCATGAAATTCCTTAAATAAGGCAATATATATGGCAATCTCCTTCAGAGAGCAAGGATTGCACCAATATGCAGATTTTCAATGACATTGGGGTTTATAGAGATGTTGATTGGAATGGTAGCAGATATATTTTCCATATTCCCCTCAGCAAAAACTCCCTCCTTTGGTAAAGGATTAATCAGTGAATCAATATTCTCCACCAGTCTCACATGAAACTCTTGATTCTCAATTCTTCTCAACTATGGAAGAAAGAAGGACTTATGGTGAAGGTCTTCACAAGCCTTTTCTCATCCTATCATAGCTTCCAAAATGGCTTCGTTCGAAGGAAAAACCATGTCTAAGCTTTTGTATGAATACAAAGAGTTCTCTGCCCAGGTGGGAAGATAAGCTTCCTCTGACTCCTCTAAGACTGTAGAAGAAGTCACGATGGGATCGGTAGTGGCATTAAAAACATCTTGATAAGCCACTTCCACTGCAGATAATGGAAATTGATGCTCATTACAGGAAGGAAGGGCCCAAGGATCAGTTCTATCGACAACCATCACAATAGAGTTCCCTACACTCGTAGAACCTAAGTAGTTAATATGGGATGGGATATCAAATGTACCCATCAAATATGCATAAATACCAACCCCCAAGTTCTCATTAGTTGGTTTGGTCTGATCTATCAAAGGTACTATGAACTCATTAGTCTCCAAATGACTCTTCCAAGTGAAACTGAGTAGGTCAACAGTAACCAACTTTCCTTCGTGTGGAAACACTACAACTCGGAGAACAACCGAGGCAATCACACACATAGCTTAAGTGCAACTTCTCCCAAACAACAAGTTATAATCCAATCGGGCATCGATCACTTCCACTTCAACATCCACTACATTCCCTTCCAAATTTATTTCAAAATCTGATAGGATACCATGTGGACGGAAAGACCTTCCGTCGAAAGCAGTAAGTAGAGTGTTCGATGGAACTAGCTATGGGGATCCTAAGGCTTTCCAACAAGACATTAAAACTACACATGTGTAAGCACCTTCATCAACCACTATACATTCAATGGTATTACCTCCATCGAAAACATCAATTGAAAAATCCACATGGTACAGAAGGCGGATCTTAACATTTGAAATATTAAACTTTGCCAGTAGGCTCGATGAATCCATGCTACCCATGGCTTCTAAGAGGGAACCGCGATGAGTTGGAAAACTTTGTAACACCTCCAATGCCGGCATCGCACAAGTATTTTGAGCTAAGTATTCAACTACAGAATAGTTAGAAACAACCCTAGCATTAGGATTGTGAAATGCTTTCTTAAAGACTCATTTCGGTATCTTGGGCATTGAATCAACAAGATTTTCAATAGTGAGAGGGTTTGAAGTCTCACTAGTAGAATTGCCCTTCTCTGGAGCCTCCGATTCATAATTCCTATTTTTTGTTTGGAGTAAAGTGATATATCGTAGTATACTGATATAGGTTTGATCAAGAGGAGCACTAGAAGTTCCCCCAACTACATTTGAAACATAAGATGTGTTCTGTCCTTGGGGAAATGGATCCTTCAAGACAAGCAGTTTTTTATTCTTCAACAACTTCTGAGCTTGTTCCATAAGAGGAAATTGATAAGTAAGGTGGAATCCCTGGCACAACTTACAAGGAAACTTGACTTTTTTCTTGTCTTTTTTACCCCCATCAGCATTGTTTGTGGGATTTTGCTTGTTTTGATTACCCTCACCCTTCTTCCATTTCTTCTTTTTCCCACCAGGATCCTGATTTCTCTTTTGAGAAGAATGTGCAAAAAAAAAATTCATTTTTTGGTTAGGGGATTGTAGCCTTAGCTTCCTATGTTGTATATTGCTTCACTGACATCTCATGGAGTTTCTTCGCCAAGGAATCTACAGTAGGAGAACTAATTGAACCAACCACGACATCAGCATGGGGTCCAGGATTGGGTTTCTTAGTGTTATTTGTAGACCTTGGTGCATTAGGAATAATTTTATACAAAGTCCCAGACTAAGCATAAATTAATTCCAACTATTGGTCCCTGAGGATTTCCTCCTCTTCTGTGGTCACCCCCGAAGTGGATATGTCCTTAGAGATATAAGGAAATAAAGATTCTAAGAATCACTCTAACAGAAACTCAGGAGTTATAGTGGCTTTTATAATCCTCTTTCATATTCACCACTCATGTATATGATCAGAAATATGTGTGGCCTTGTTTTGGCTAAAATTCAACAACAAGTTTGTGCCGACATCGTACTAGACATGAAGCTGAAAGTGGTTAAGGAACACTATTGTTAGATCCATAAAACTATCATATGCAGCAGAGGGAAGTTCTATGTACCATTTTTATGTCACATGATTCAATGTTCTCTGAAATAGCATCAACTGAACGAAGTCATTGTTTAGCGAGTTCGAAGAGCACCAAAGGTGGAAAATGGTAATGTGTGCACCTACATCTTCACCAACTTTTCCTTCAAACTTAGGAATGTATGAGGGGTATTTAATAGGTACAAGTGGCCATGCCACATTATTCCACATGGCATCATTCATCAACTTTGACAAATATGGAAATTTTAATGTTGCCAAGAAAGGAAGCTTTGGCCTAACCGGGGTTTGATAATAAGGAGTTTGGGATGTAGAAGGATCCTTTCTTAGATCCCAAACGAAAAGGTACAGTTTCCCCTAGCCACTGGTTTTGATGTAGTTGGAATACTTTGAAAAGGATTCCACCTGAAATATAGTGGATTGCTAATTTTTGGTGCATGATATGTGGCGGAGCCGCTCGAGACGAAGCTGGAGTTTGAAAGATAGGAGTAGGTATCCCTAAACTAAAAAGTGAAAGGGGAGAGCTCATGAAAGGGGTTGGAACCTGACCAAGTGTCTGAAAATTAAAATAATCTGTGTTTCCAGACGTCATGCCCAAATATGTAGGAGAAGTACCTACATACATAAGGAGTGGATGGAGGAATATGTCCCCATTCCACGAAAAATCCTGGATGAACGAGGAGGATCCACTTGGATTGCTCTGAGTACTTTACATAAAGGAAGGAGAAGCAAAAGGTGCACTATGAATCCAAGTGACCACCCCACTAGACATATCTTCTACATTAGAGGGCACTGAGGGTTGAACCACTCAAGCACTTGGTGAAAGGGGTGTAGTAGATGCACTTGGTCTTGGAGAACCAACCAAGGGAGGATGGACTCCACCAGCTAAGATGGCTGAGGTTGGGGTAGAAATACCTTCTCTTGAGCTAGACATAACTCTGCTCAAAGGAACACTAATAACATGTGAACTAAAAGGGAGGACATAGACTACCACACGATCATTAAGATCAGTTAGAGGTGGATTAAAATTTCTTGCAAACTCATCAGCCTACAAGTATTCTATCTCTACTATTTATGTTTCTTCCTAGTTAATCCTAATTTTTGGTTCACCTAGAACTTCACTACCACCTACTGGGTCAAAAGAACCATCAGTATCTAGTATCCTCCTTTGAGGTGGCGGTGGAAGCTCCATTGTAACAGATGGAGGAAGGATTTGCAACCTTCTGGACATATGAAGAGGTTGGTTATCCATAGCTATAAATTTGACTCACACACCTAAAGGCCAACTAAACACAAAAAACCAAACACCACTCACTAAAAATGTATTAAAGTAACACAAACACACCAGATATAAGATACACATTCCAAAACAAATCCTGGGATGATTAGGGCATAGGTCCAACCAGTGAATATCAAAGGATGGTTACTTGGTGTCTCATGAATATTTTTCTGGTTGCAAGCACTAGAATCACCCAACCACTGTCCCAAATTGCTTACCAAGGTTACCTTCCAAGTCCGTCCTAGGTGTACTGGAAATAGACTTCCAATAGTACCTGTGTAAGATCCTAGTGTCTAGAGACTTAAGGATACCAAATCTACACTGAGATTCTGGTAGAATAGTCGCAAGCCTGATCCTTATGCATGGGAAGGGCATCTAAAACTAAAACCCTATCAACACTGGAACTGCACAGGGACTAAGAGGGGGTATTTACAAGATCCCCAAACACATAAAAAACCTGGTAAACGATCGAACAAGGAAGTGGAGGGTTATCTCCTCAACCGAGCTCTCACGTGGCCTCGTGCTTAACTCCTGTGTGAGAGGAGCTTTTTGGATGGTCCTTGCAGAAGAGGATTTACCTAATGAAATTCCACTGGGTTTGAAATCAAATGCTTTTGGACAGTTTAAACTCCTAGTCCAAAAACCTAACCTAACCTAGTTGATGTATGAACCTATAAAAAGAAACTTACTAATAAATTTTAATCAATCGTTCTTTTTAATGGTTTGTATTAGTCAAATGTAGCAGAAAGAGACTGAATGATGTTATACACTCAACATAATTAAATCAAATGACGTATAAATTTTTTCAAATTGAATGCAACTACCAATGCAAAAAAAAAATTATTTTTCTTTGTAAATGAAAGCTAATGAAATTTTAAACAACATGAGAAACTACAAGACTTAAGAAAATTTATTTTTTCTGAAAAAATAGTGAAAATAACAACTAATGCAACCTAATGCAAAAATGAAAAAATGATTTTTGTCTGTCCTTTTTTGAAAAATTAAAAAACTAGATGCAACTAAATGCAATTTTTAGTGAAATAAACAATCTGATCATATAACTATAAATCATAAAATTCGGACCCTACAGTAACACATTTCAACCAAACAGACATAAATGACTCAAACCCTAAACTTAGTGGAACTATTGACTCACAAGGACTAATAGATCCAAAAAATGGAAAGAATGACTGACTAAGACTACTAGAAAATCAATACAAAGTATATCAGTGTTTTAAAGGACTAATCAATGACCCAAAAACACAAGCACTTATACCAAAATCCAAGCAGGAAGGGACCTAAATCATTCACAAATGGAGAATTCAAATAAAAAATCACTCAAAAAACTTGAATAATCAAGAAACCAATGAAATATACACACCTAAAACCACAATATCATGCTAAATAAGAACCTTAACCAGCATATGGAGAATCATAAAAAAAGGACAAGCAAAATTTTTATGGACCAACAGACACCTACAGGAAATTCGTGACTGTCATCAAGGCAAGTCGTGTACCATTCGTGACTATCACTGAAGAAACCCACAATTACAATAGGAAATACGTGACTGTTACCGAAGCAACCCGCAAATGCTGTCAAAAATTTTCAAAGAGAAAAATGGATGACAAAAAGGTTATGAACATAAAATACTGAAAATAAAAAGGTAAAATCACAACAAATCACTCACAGGATCAAACATAGCAAGATTGGTAAGGAAGCCAAAATAAATGACCCACAATAGGTTGGACTCCCCAGCGGAGTCGCCAGTTTTGTTGTTTAGGTGAATACAACCTTATAACCTAGGGTCTCTAGGATTACCAATGTACTAAATAAAATTGCATACATTAATCCATTTCAGAATTTGATAGAGAAATATGGAAGAAAATAGGCATACCTTGTTTATGACAGTCGATCTTAGCTTTCTTCTTCACTTCAAATTGCTTCCACAACTTCTAGGGAATCTCCAACACCTGCAAAGAGAAATATATTTCCTGCAATAGATGATCAATGAAAAAAAATGCTTCCAATGAAATACTAAGACAATTCATAAACCATAATACATAAGAGTATAAAGAGACAAATTCGAAGAAAGACTCTCTTTATTGATAAAAAAAAGTGAGGTAAGATTACAACCTGTATCTGAAACAAGTGCTCCTCTGCTAGCCAAGGACATTGATTTTTGCTTCTCCAATATCTCTAAAGGAAATCACCTGCATAACTTTGCTCTAGAAATGAATGATTTGTTTAGCCTCAACCCCTACCCTCTATTTATACATGAGGAAAGAAAAAGGTTATGAAGGTTCAGATGGTTGGGGAAGTTGGGATAGTTATCATTAATGACCCAACTTTCCTCAACTAAAATTGATTATATATTTTTAACTTTGATTTAAGGCATTCACAACTATTAATACTAGCAAGTCGCACCTAATACATGACTTTCATAAGGGCAAGCCGTGAATTCCATCCCTAATGATGTATACATGGGTTGGAATGGAAATAGTGGCGAATTCACCCTAATGACCTTATAAAAAATAGGTCAAGCTGGTAAGAGTATGATGTATCAAAGGTCATGCACATCTATAGTGTTTCAACCACTTCTATCCATTTTATCCTTTTGTGTACCGACACATTGAGTGTTAATACTCAGAAAGAGAAGTGTCGTTTGACAGGATAACACCCGATGATAGAGAAAAGAGTATGACACCTAGAAAATCACTAGACTTAGAGTCTTGTCCCTATGCATAGACCACAAAAGTTCATATTTGGTTATTTGCACAGGGGGAGCAAACTACCACATGTATTGAGTTAATGATTGTCTGGAGTCTTCTCAACACTCTCTAGAAAAAAAAAATGTTGCACTATGAATCTAGTAAGAAATTGAGTGATTTGCGCTATGTTATGCATGTAGAAATTCTAGGCCAGATAATTCATTCACTGCATTGGATAAGTACTAGCATAGTACCAATTTCCTGAAATCCGAGTTTGATTCTTAATCAAAATATCTCGTTAGAAGAGTTATTAGAATTGATCCAATGGTAGTAAAAACATATTATGATTCTAGTTATTCCATAGATTCATCAACCCTACCATATATGGAGCTTTATTTGTCCTAATTTTCTTCCTAGTAGCTCCATTCCTATGTGGGAGCTACCATGGAAGAGTTGGGTGAGTGTCAAAGGGGTCTTGGCCATGCATACACAAATATTCCGAGATGACATGCCAAATATGTGAATAGGCATGCCTCCTTGATTAATGCAATTTATGATCTTTACTCATGTATTTATTTTGATGGTCAATAGCAAACTAATACAATTCCAGTTGAAAGAAATGTTTCTAAAGTACATGTTGTTCATACATTGAAGACACAGAATGAGAAATTTCAAGAAAAAATGAACATTGTCCCTACACCAAAGCAGTTGGAATTGGGGAAGTAGATAAGTTCCATAGAGGAATTATTTTAGAAGAATAAATCTAGTGTAGAGGGAGATTTTGGTATTGTGGAATCAATCTTTTTACATTGGATGCATCTTCAAGATGTTCTTAAGATGCACATAAAGGATGATGATATTAAGGAATGGGAGGATACAATTAGGGGAAAAAAGCAATCTATTTCTATATTTCCAATGTATGTGAACATGGAGGCCATGAAAAAAATTTCTACTCCTACTCAACAAATTACCTCTGCAAGAAAAAATTAGCAACAATTATCCTCATAAGTGACAACTTTCCAGGAACAAGTTGAGTAACATTACTCCCTCTATACTAGTATACATACTAAACCTATTAAGCGATTATAATTGGATGAATCTATGAAGCCTCGATAAGGATCATCAACTACATAATAAGGTATTATACTTGTTCATAATTTGAAAGTTTTGTTTCAGTTGTTTTCTGATTTGGATGCTCATTTTCAAAAACAATTTGACCAGCTAAAACAAGAGATCCTGCTAGTTCAACAATTTTTTTTTTCTGACTGAAGACTGTTTTCCTTAGGGAAAGCCAAACATAGTGTTGGAATCATGCTGGTGTTATACTTTGTTCCTTAGTAAGCATGATAGACTGATATATCACGCACAAGAGTATTTTATCATATGTTAGAGAAGTAAACTAAGAGTCAAATGTATAGGATGATGGAATAATGTGTAAACTAATCATAGTTAAGGATGGTTAATGAATTATTAGGCAAGGTTTGTTAGTTAAGTAGTGGTTAAAGAAAGTAAATGGTTTATAACTATTGGTCATTTTGTATTTAAGTGAAAGGTTTGGAAACATATAAAGTGGTTGTGTCTATAAAAATTAAGGTTATAATTACCACTCTTTTGTAGTATTACATAATATAAAGCATGATGATGATATTTTATAAATGATGAATCCTTTTTCTCTTGAATACAATTGACAACCATCACTTGTAAGTTCCATATTTCTACATCTAATACACTACACGATTGACATATATTGATCATACACCCACTCACTACACCTATGTTGTATGGGTAAAATGTCATTATGACTCTCACTACTACATTTGAACAACTAAGCTTTATATATGGTGATGCTTGAGCCCCAAGAGTTAGCTCAATCGGTCGAGCAACCGTAGTTAGGCCTCCCGGCAAGTGAGGTCGCGGGATCCATTCTCCTCGACGCTCTTGGGGTTAGGCATGAAGTGTGCCGAGAGTGAGGCCCCTTCGGGTGGGCCCTCTTGAAATTATTCCATGGATGTAGCCCGTCGGTCAAGTCGGCGCGTGAACCACATTGAAAAAAAAAATATGGTGATGCTTGAAAAAAACTTCCCACTACTACATTGGACAAATAAAACATATTTGTAATGATGTTTGAAAAATAATTTTAAGGACAAACGATGCTCAACAATTATGAATCCTAACTTTCAAAACACGGCATCATAAAGGACATTGCAAAATGCAATACCTAGTACATAAACTAAATTTTAAATAACATATTGTTTTGATGATGTGAGCAGACAATGCATTCAAAGGCCATGATATGTCATTAAAAGATGTAAAACAAATATATCTTATTGTTAAATAACATATTCAATCGTTGTCTTAAAAAAAATATTTAGACATAATCTATTTAAAAAAATAAGATTAATTTTATTACTACATGAAAACAATATTGCAATGAGTGCAACATTATGATAATATTGAATGTGTTGAAAAAAATACTAGTAAACATAAAGGCTCCCCACTACTCGTGATCCACTAGATAGTGCATCAATATAACTACAAAATCATAAGATAAGTTATAACTTATTATAAGTAATGTTGCACATTCTTAACTGATTTGTAAACTTATAAAATGCATATCAAATTAACTTCGATTTTTTATTAACAAAATAAATTTACTCCAAAATATTAACAAAACAAAATTTCATTTAAGAAATAAGCTACGTAATTTGTATTACAATCTTAACATATCTATTTATAAAGTAGTGAATAGAACATGAATAATTTTATTTTATATGTTTTTCTTTCATTAATTAACTTTTAGTTTTATTAATAAAATAAAATTTACTATAAAATATTATAAAATAAAATTTACTATAAAATATTAACAAAACAAAGTTTTGTCTAGTAAGCTAAGTAATTCACAATACAATCGTAACATATCTCATTATAATGTAATAAAGGGAATATGAATCTTTTTTATTTTATTTTTTTCATGTTTTTAATGGGAATGTAAGGGAAATAAATTCACATTAAAATGTTAATGTATATAGTTATAATGTAATTAAGGGAATATGAATAATTTTGTCTCTTATGTTTTCATATTTTAATTGGAATATAAGGAAGGATGGAGTTATGGAAGATGATCCATCATGTATGTTGGTATTAATTTACCAATCTACTGAGGTGTCTAACTTTGATAGCATGTATGCATTAATTCTAGTTGTGGGTGTCTGCAATTAGACCAATGCACTATAATTATGCAATAAAAAAAGGAGTATGGTCAAATTTGGTTAATTTGCATTTCGGTAATGGTGCTAGATTGTTTTACAAGATTAAGACATGTCTATGAAAGAGAACTATTTTTTTGCAACCCTAATTGATAGTAAGGGTTAATCATTTCAGTGTGCATTCAATAATTATTCCATCTTTTTAAATTCCATGCCTTTAATAAAAAAAACTAATCGGAAGTCCATACTTAGAAAAATTTGGTTGAATTTCTCCTTCGCATGAATCCAATTGTATGGACTTAGTTTATTATAAAACTCCATATTTAGGAATTTGTTTTCTCACCAAAAGTTATACTATCATTTGTGGAAACTTTTTTATTTACTTCCAGTTCCATATTTGTCATCTTGGACAATTTCCATTTATCTTAATATGATAAATTTTCAATGTTTCTCATCTTACTATGCACTCTTTGTGTTTCAAATCCATGTCTTCTTCTAGTGCCACATTAAAATTAGTGACAAGATCTTCCATAATTGTATATTGATGGTTACAGTAAGTAAACACACTATTATAGGGAGGAAGGAGAGAGTGGATTCAACACTTCGTTAAGGAAGGGTTAAGTAAGGTTTGACCCTATGGACTCTCAATTAAAGAATATTGATCCAAAAAATATATTCACAAGTACCGTATGATCCTATTTATGCTTTAGATGGGGGACATATCAAAATAGAAACATATCAAAGATAATCTTGAATCTGTTAAAAGGTGGGTCATGAACGATTTTTAGTCTCTAAACAACATTTTTGGGACCTTTCGACAAATGTGTGTTATCATAGGCCTTAGAAATAAATCTTTGAAAGAGAATATCTTATCAATGTTTCTCACGATTCTATGAACTAAACAAAAATAGGTAATTTGTAGAAGCAATTGTGAAAAGAAGAGTCTTAACACTCAAAATGTACCTCCAGTTGCAAAATGGTAATCTCAAGGTAACCAAAAAACCAAGATTTAGGAAAGAAAGATGGATTATTTCTCTACATAGAGGGATCTTTCAATGATTGTTTTAACAAGGCCATATATTTGAATAAGAAAGAAAATTTAGATTGTCGTTGTTGGTTGAAGCAAGGAAAGTATACATTCGGTAATGGAGTCAAAATAAATATATATCAATCACAATGTTGTTTGCATGGAAATTTCTAACAAAGGCAAGGTAGCAATTTAGTCGTGCTGTCAAAATGCTCTGGTATGGTGAAATGGAAGAAATTAGTAACAGTCCATCAACATGGGAATCTAACAAGGATGAATCCAATGCTAACTTTACTGGAAAAGGTTTTGTAGATATCTAAGATCCATAGATAGAGCATATATATATGAAGTCTGTACTATCAAACACTTATTTCAAAAATGAAAGAAAACATTATGGAAGTAATAATAGGAAAAAATTCACATGAGAAAGGGAAAAACATATGGAAACATAAACAACACATGAATATTTGCAAAAATGGCTAGCTTCGGCTATGTGACTTTATTAAAAATAGGTATCAAATTAAAAATATCAGTTCTCACGGGTTCAAACCCTTTTTTCATTACAATCACTAGTTCTTATACAAATTGCTCCATGAGCTGAAATAACAAAATGCTAAAAATAGGAATAACTTCCTTTACATATGTCATCTACACTTATTAACTACTAAATGCTTTAGAAAAGTAAAATAAATTCCTAGCTAACTAATTCTTCAAAAATATCTCTTCCATGATCTTCAATATCTTCAACCATGCAATGTATATCTGAATCTTCCATATTTTTCAATTGTTTTCCATTAATCCACATATGGTAAATCCAAGGTGAACATTTTCTTTGATAATGCCCGCAGCTCCACGTGATCCCTATATGAGTAATTTGGAAAATGTGCACACGTGGCCTTGAAAGAAAAAACATCTCAAAATCATCTTCCATCTTGTCCACAATTGTTTTTCCTGATAATGACTGTTGCATGTCTACAAATATTGTATGGTTTGATCTACATTGAATTAACTTGTCCCGATATTCCTTTTATGACATCATGCCACCTTTCTCTTCCCAAAAGAAAGGCAGTCCCTTATTAAACAGATGATCAAAGATATCTCTAAACAATTTCAGCTGATGTGCCATGATATCTATCTTAGCTTGGACTATATCCAAATGCTCATTTTTGTTGACAACTTTTCCAACCCAAGTTATAATAGATATTCTGTCTTTAATATTGGAAGTCTTTAATTCTCCCTCTGTCAACCCATTTAGAAAATCTATGGTGTTTTTTGCATAATCAATGGGTTTTTTATTCATCCTTTCCTTTATTGTTGTAACACTCTGCTTAGCAGATTGGATTACACTCTCCTTATCCAAAATGTAGTTCAGGTAGGACCTTAATTTGGTTGCTTATGTTATGAGTGCATCCCAAATTATATGTTTATCTCCCTGCGTTGGTAACTTCCATGTAACCTATTTTGTTAATTTGACATTTTTACTATGTAATTCCTGGCACTTTGTTTCCTAGGATTTTCTTTATTATTCTCTTTTTAAAGACAAACTCTTCATATTTTTTTTCTGGTTCCTTAACCCAACAAGCTCTAATGATTTCAAACTAACCCATGGCATGGCTTGAACAATGGATTTTTCACCAGATTATGTAGAAGGAGGAATGGTTCTAATTTCAAGCTCCTTTTCTTTCTCTTGTAGCTTATTTTCTAATTCATTGTATTTACTTTTGATATTCTTCTCACTCTCAACCACAAGAGACATATCTCTTTCCCACTGCTTTTCTTTTTCTACAAATTTTAACAATTTTTCTTTGTAGTCAGTTAACTCACCAATCAAATATTCTTTTTCCTTTTCAAGTTCTATCAGCTCAGAAGCTTGTGTCAACGGAGTGGATGGGATCTTCATATTCTTCTTCAGTAATTGAATGGTATCTTTCTCATTCAATAATTTTTGTGTGGAAGACCCTTTGGATGCATGGCTGTCAACATCCAACAAATCTGTTTGTAATTTTTTTATCTGTGCTTGGTAGGCCTTTTTTTCCACCTTCTCCTTCCTGAAATAATTTTCAATCCTTCTCTGACTAGACTGAAATCTAGATACTTTCAGTGTTTCCTTCAATAGATCAGTGCAAATAATATCCTCGGTTTGTTTATGCAAGTGAATCATATCAGGAATGGGGATATTCTTCAAGCTCATTTTCATTTCAGCAACCTTATTCTCTGTTGCTATAGACAAATTCAAAGTGTTTTGAGAATGATCCCTAACAGCCACTAGGGATACATCCTTGCTAGAATTTTTTCTGACCTCTGCATACAATTGCAGAGCTTCTTCTGAAGATACATCCTTATAATATTTTTATTTGTCAAATAATTCTGATCTTTTTTTGAATTGTGAGGTGGAATCAGTGGGTGTTTCAGCAAATTCATGAGTCTTTGAACTAAAATGCAGGTCTTTTCACTTTCATTTTCTTCTTTTTCTTTCCCTTGATCTCTGATATTTTGACAAGTTGTCATGCTTCTTCAACCTTTTGTTTCTTAGATTTTCTTATTGTATCTTCCTCCCCTGTGTCCATGGAATCAGAGAAGTCTCTTTTATTGGTTCTCTCACAGCAACTGACTATTGGTGTAATCTTTTGTACTGCTGGAACCAAGATTGAAGTACTAAGATGTAGTGAGCTGAATTCCTTTACTGAGGATGTAGAATATTCATACATATTGGCATCCCCCTGAGTCTCATGAGGGTAGTATAGCTAGTTTCTAATCTCAGATAGACCTGCAACCTCAAAATGCTCAAAGGGATTATTATTATTAATGTGTCTCCTAATAGAAATAATATGATGGGGAACATAATTTATGGAAACTTCAGTTGGAAATCCCATTTCTCTCAACAATATTTCTATCGTAGGTGGAGCAGACTTATTATTAATAATTAATGGGCCTACAGCCCATGGGAGCTTTATCTCTGAACACTTTGTTAGAACTTGTGCTAAATTTTATTCTTGCAGAAGTTGGTTTTTATCGACTTGGTAGGTTTGCAAGAGAAAATTATTGCATTGTTCATTTGGGAAAAAGAGAGGAATCCCAGTAAATTAAAATAATTTTACTCATTTTTAATGAAGTATGGACATTGGTTTTGTATCTCAATTTATCCTTATAGTTGAGTTTTGATTTATTTTTTGCCAAAGTTTATTATTTTCATTAACTTGGATAATGAGGTCTATGTAAAAATATAGTCACATGGGGAGCCATGCACCTGCCACATCAACAGCAACACAAGTCAGCAATCCATCAAAGCCCAAGCGCCAAGCTCCAAACAAATAATATGTGTGCTTCGTTCCTTGGTATATGTTGCCGCCTTTCACACACCTGGGTCATGTGGAAGAAATTTTCAAGCCACTCGGTGTGTCCTTGGGGGCAAGTCTCAAGTCAAGGCTGTCACCTTGTTCTTGACTCCTCCGTTTAGGCTCAACTCCTAACGAAGCCAAGGGGGGTAGACCCTATTAAATTACTAAGGATAATTTCTTAGTGTGGTGATGTTAAACTGAATCAGTTATTTTAGGAGTTTGAATATTTTAACTATAGACAATTAAAGATGACAAGATACGAATATAAACACACGAAAGCACAAAGCTGATACACAAGATATATATATATATATATATATATATATATAAAGCAAAAAATGACCAGTGCCGTAGAATGGAGTTAAATCAATAAGATCAATGTGCTTGCATGTGCTTGAAGTGAATGTTTTGCAATTGCATCTTGGTATGTTTTAAGTTAAAATTGAAGTATGAGTTGATTAAATTAGGCTAAGGGGGAACTCCAGTTATACCCGAGAGTACTTGGAGTATGTCCAAAACTAAACCCTTACGGCTACCCGCAAGGAATATGTGAAATGGAGTCTCTGGGGCTATTGTTCGTAACCCACCCGTTAGGGTGTGACAGAGATCGGTGCACCTAGGTCACTTTTCAGTAAGTTCCCACTTCCTTTGCGTATTTTGCCACCGTAAAGGTTTGATCTAGGTGTTGGATTTTCACCTGATGGTTTGTCAGTTGGGGAGTGTGAGTCCTAATTATACTAGTCACCCAAGTGCTTTTGATACAGCTTGACTGATCGGACAAACAGCATCCAAGTGCAGAGCATACACACTGGAGTCTTGTAAATTTTAATAAGTTTTAAACTCGATGCTCTTGTTTAAAAGAAAAGCCTCCAAGAACCTCTTTCGATCCAAGTGGATCTCAATCGGGGAATCGAGGAGGGGTAAATTTTAAAGTTGCTGATAAAAAAATGATAGAAAAAATCAAACAGATACACAGTTCCAGTTTCTTAATTAATCCTACCACGAATCTCTTTCCCCTTTCGGGTCAATCGAGAAATTGTGGGGTAAGTATTACGATTACTTTGAAATGTAAGATATGGAATATGGAATTAATAATGAAATAAATTATCCTACCCTGTATATTATATCAATACTATTTTAAAAAATAAATGAGGAAAAGCACAAAAAGGACACCGACGCAAATCCCCCCGGGGGGGATGGGGAATGGGCTCGAAAGAGACTATTCAAAGAATAATTTTATTACAATGGTTACAATATCAGAGAACTGATAAATCAGAACTTTCTTGGTCCTTATGCAGGTTGAAACCAAGTTTTTACAATTTTGCAAAAAAAGAATTAAGATTTTTTAGTGAAAAGGGAGACCCCTGGGGGGATTTGAATGCTCCTGAGACCACTTCGGACAGAAGCTTCCTTTTATTTCTGTCAGAACTTATAAAGGACAGTGAGCAAGTTATAATAACATATGCCCAAAATCACATTAAGAGTACCTTTGGATCAGCCTACTTTATCTCAAAAAATAATGCGGTTACACTAGCTAAACCGGCGAAAAACGAACCAAGGAAAGAAAGCTTTCCTTGGGATCTGGGCTTGCTGTTTGTGCAGCCAATTAAATTGCACTGATATTGCAGAATATTGAATTTTATAACAGCGAAAGGAAATCTAATGCATGCGATCTACAAATTTCCTTTAAATTTGCATGCAAAAAAGACGATTTCCCTACAGCTAGATCTAGAATGCTTATGAAACCTTTTTAAGTGCAAGATATAGGTTATGAGCTATGAAATATCAGATCTATGTATATTTTACTTTGATGAAACAGATCCAAATGAAATCACAGCTATGAACTGAACCAAGTAACCGGGTAAAGTGTTGATTTTGAGGGAGGAAGAAGAGGAGAAAAGTGTTGGTTTCCTTGAAGATCCGCAGTAGAGATTTCAGGTGGAATGTCGAGGGACTATGCCTTTGAAATGTTTTTGAAGAGAATGAAGAAGCAAACTAGATCAGCATCCTCTCCAAATTATGAACCTGCAACTCAGCTGAAATCAAAGAACTTGCCAAGAAACTTGTGAGATCCAATTAGTACATACAAAGAGATTCAAGATAACATGCATATAAGCTTATAGGACATGCTAAATCTAGATCTCTAAACATGCATCAAAGGAGAGTGACAGTAAATAAACTTATTGAAAAACACCTTTCCTATTAATATTGTAATAAGCTAATTACCAATCTTAACCACATATCTACAAGAAATTAACAAAAAATGACCACAGATACAGGTTACCTCAGTAAAACAATGGCAATAATCATCCACACATGTAATGGCACCACAATGTATTGCCTCCAAAGCTTTTCTTTATTTCAAATGCAGAATTACAACAATACAATAGCAGCAATACCTCAATCCCAGTTCTAACTAGCTTGGAAGAGGAAGTTGTGCCTGGATATATACAAAATACAGGAGATCCAGCCCAGGGGAGGTGCAAATCCTCATGGAATCAGATGAAATCAGTTGATGGAGAGTCCATTAATTCATGATCTGTGTCTAGCTGAGCCATATCTGAGTCTCACTGAGTGCAACTATCAATCAAGGGGTTGATATGACTGACACCTCAACCTGTTAACTGAAGCATCCACCAAAATTCATCCAGATGAGCCAAAAACGTGTTAAGGAGAGAGGGAGGGTGAAATTCCCCATAAAGGATGCTCAAGATCAACTCTGGATCTGATTTGATCACCTCCTTCAGTCAAGGATTTGTCAGATCCAGTCAATCTGCTTCAGATCTGATTGATTTCAATCAAATCGGCTGAGAATCCATTGATTTATTGATTTTGGATTTGCTCCATTAATCATATATTTATTAACTAAAATAATCAATAATTGATTTTTGGGGCTTTCTGACCTGAGTGATGGAAGATCACTCAAACCTTAGAAAAAAGTGGGTCCATGGGTTTACATGGTGCTCTTAGCTTGAAAATGAGCACCTCAATGACTGAAACCGATTATTTGGCCCACTTTTATTACAAAATCAATTTTTCCAATTAAACTATTAAAAAATAGCCTAAGTTTTGGAAAATTTTAATTTTAATAAAAACCACTGAAAAAACTAAAAAATTGAAAAATTGAAAAACACATAGGGGGACTTAGACATGTTCATATGACTAAAAAATGATGTCTAGTGTCACGTCCCCGACCCTCTGACCGGCGAAGAGGACGCAACCAACACCAATCACTCAACTGGGAAAACAGCCCCATGAACATAAACAACAAAAATGCTGATATTAAAAGCTTAAACATCATGCATAACAGAGTGCATAAAACATCATACAAGATGCATAATTCCTCAATCATTCAGCGGAAGCAAACATATTCATAAACCAGCATTCATCATGTTCATCATAACTCATTAAAAATCAATCTAATTGCAGAGATGGAATAGCAACGGTACTTATCTTTTGATGAAGAATCCCGCAACCAGCTACGTCACTGCAATGTTCCACCCAACCATAGGCCAACTTGCTCATCAATATCTCAGCAATGTTGCCACCCCCGAGCTAGGCATGATTCCTCCAAGGATAAGGGTCAACGAAGGATTACACATAGCCAAGGGACACAATCAGCAAACCAACATAGTTGGGTTTATCAGGCCTTCCACGAACGGCCAAGCCAGCACAGTCAGAAGACCAACCACTGCTTACATGCAGCAAAACCATCCCTTCACAGCCCTGTGAAGAAGGGAAGGACAACCAGGGATAATCCCAAACCAAAGATGAGCACAGCTCAAGTTCACCAGACAACACAGAGTTGTTCTTAGCCCTATCGTGGCCAAAACAACTCAGCAACAACACCCAATCCAGGGTATATTAGCTACCCAACTTCATAGTGAATGAGGGCAACATCACATAGTCCCCAAAACAAAGGAGAAGCCAACTCCCAGCGTGAACAGAGGAAAACTCAACCAACGGATTGGAAATCCATGGCGGCTCAAAACGAAATTGAACACCACAACCAACAAAACATAGGAAAGACAACAGTCCCAAAACGAATTCAGTGAGCACGGCTCACAACACAGGGGAAAACATACCCGATTCCACTCTATGGAAAAACATGAATGACCACCGATAAGCAGCTCCTCTCCTGGCTGCGTGAGATCCAGCAGAATCATTTCCTGTGCGTGAGGATGAGCAAGACTTCCGCTCCTGCATGAGAGTGAACAGCTCCACTCATGCGCGTGAATGAACAGCCAACGTGAGGTGTGAGCAGACCACCCAGAGCATGCATAATGGAGAGTGCATGAGGAAAACAACACCGACCTCTGCGTGAGGAAGATGAATAGACCACGATGGGGAATGAACCAACACAGGAGAGAATGCGCCATGGGGAGAATGGAAGGTCGCGTGCGAGTGGAGTGCAAGCAGTCGTGGGTGGAGTGGGCGCATGGGCAAGGGACTGACAGTCCTGCCACCCCACTCCCAAAGACAATAATTGCCTCAACCACCAGCCATAACTGCCCCCAACAACAAAACCAAGTCGTTGAAGAGGTTGGTGAAACAAGAAAGGTGGAAAAACAAACAAGGTGGCAACACATGGGTTTTCCCCCCATAAACAAAGGTGTGACATCCCCCACCCCTTATCCTTTGGAACCATGCCCTTTTCATTCAACGTTGCACTGTCGTAGCTGGTTGTGGTTTTAGTTTTAATTGATGTACGTATTTACATGATGCCGAATTATAATGTGCCAAATGGCACGATAAACCATTAGCAACTATCCCCATTGCCGAAACACACACACAACCAAATCGATGGTGGGGCTTTTTCCTTGAGCTCCTCACCACGATTAATTACAATATATACATCATGCGAACGTGGTCAAAACTGGGGACATTACATCTAGCATGTCTATATATTGACACATAGACTCTAATAACCTCAATAGGCCTAAATGCCAAGCCGGCCACCCCAACTTTGGAAGTATGGAGTGAAAAACTTAGAAATTATTAGTCGTTTATTCAACAACCAATAATAACCAAGGGAAAAAACACCCTGGGCTGATCAGATTGACAAATAAAGTCTAAGAGACCGAGTCTTTTACAGACACTATCAAGCTATAACATTTATTACAATTCCCCCATGGGGTATGAACATGTGATATAGTACAACAAAGCTTCCCAGAAGAAAGACTGAAGGTTCTCCGAAGTCCGAACAAGTTATCCTTGTCCAGTTCACCAGGATCACTTGATAAAAAACCACTAAGTACAACTTAGGTGGTAACATTCTGGCTCCAACTGTGGGATGTGTGCTCGATCTGGTCTTTAAGGCAAGGAGAGGATACGAGAACACCAGAATATCTGGTGTATATACCCTGTAAAAACATCTCAACTTGACAAAAAAAACCTTAGTAGCACAAGCTTTACATAAAAAACCAAATGAACCATTAAGCTGATTTATTTAAACAAAATGAATGTAACTAACTAATAAAAACAAAAATGTTTGATTATAGCTAAGTACAAAACAAAAAATGCGGAAAGTAAATGCTCTTTTTCAAGGAGCTTATTTTCCTACTCTAAGCATGATATAAAAAGGGTTAAGTGTAATCAGAAATCCAATATAACCACCTAAGAATTTTATTAACATAAAAAAAAATTTCCTTGTCTTTGGTTACCAGCCAAAGTAAGGATACTTTATTCAGAATATGCAAACCTGCGTGATGATCCGGAAAGGGCGGGATGGATGGGAAATAATGGGCATGAATAATGTCATCAAACTTCCTCCCAAACTGGTAAGTGCTTGCGCAGGCTGCTTCTATCCATGACTGGATAGGGTTGATGTACAAATTGGAATGATGAGGTAGATTGATTACACCAACATACTGATCATCAAGGCTTACCGGATGATAATTCACTGTATAAGCCCCAAGCGGCTCCAATTCATGAGAAACTCTATATGTGAAGATGATAGTTGAGACTGATATTCTAATAACTGCATCACATCTATCTTTTCACAACACTTCTTCTCCATGTCCTCATTACTGATACCCTTGTGCGGCTCTGTATGATATGGCTTTGAATGATCATATAAGAGTTTTGAATGCTGCTTTTCCATACTAGGATTTTCCAAGGTCTCCAGATTCATGCTACCCTCTATGGAAGTATAGTAGATTGGACTTCCACAAATATCTAAACAGACACTCCCCTTGCTGGATATAGCATAGATAGGATTCTTAATAAGATATCCACAAAAATCCCAATAGTCATCACCATCATCTATGTTAAATGTGATGGATTACCCATTGTTGATATCAGGTTCCGATATCGAGTTCTCTTTGTCTTCATTACTAATACTGATATCTGGCTCAGACTGATTATGTGGATAAACTGCATGCTCCTTTTTCATATCAAAGTTTCCCAAGGCCGCATGGTCCATGCCCTCTCCTTTAGATATGCCACAGACAGAAAAATCAACAAAACCATCAAAATTTTTTGTTTCATTATTTTCCTCTTTATTCATGTCATAGATTGGATTTTCCATGAATGTCCAGGACTCCTCATCAACATCTTTGTTAGGGATAAGGGAGTCTTCGTCACTTATATCATGCTCCAAGCTATACTTGTCCTCATTTTAATACTCATCTTCTTCAGAGAAAAGGTCGCAAGGTAGTAAACCTTCTAGATTGTCATCATTATATGGAGAACACATAGGAGTCCCATCATGTATATTATAGTTTTCATCATAAGTTTCACTATAAGATTCTGTAATGGTTTCATCCTTAGGCTTGTTCTGTTTAGATGGTGACAAAGGGTAGGCCTGGCCTACCATGTATATATGATCAGTCTCGCTTGAATTTGTTTCTTGATTACTGACCTCCGCCATCCCATGTTCTATAACCTGGTTTGCTATGTAGCAAGTACTTTCTGGGTGGAATTGCTCACAAGGTCTGCACCATGGAATTACTTCATCTACCAGATTAGTTGAGTCTAACTAGTTTGGAATCCTAGGCTCTTGCTGAGGAAACTTCCTTTTATATACTTGATTATGTTTTGGTTTAAAATTCCTAGGTCCATTATTTCTCTCCAATGTAACTATTCTGTTCTGAATTTTATTCAATTGCTCAGATTGGTTTGTCATGAATTTTTCCAACAGGCTAGTTACCTTTTCCATGGGGTCTTTAGTGGTTTCCTTTTCCTCTAATTCAATGGCATTTCCCTTCTCTTTGTTGTACGATGTGTTTCCCCTAATGTAACCTGGAATGTTGGATTTTCCCGAAGATTGCATATTCCTTTCTATTTTCTCGGCTAGATCTTGAGCAGTTTTTAGATTGGCCAGCTCTTTGTCCCTTAACTGGTACCTCAAATCACCAGTGAAAGCTTCGATGTAATATATGAGGATGGAGGCATCCCTTGGCCTGATTTCTCTAGGGAGGTCCGTAACCACACGCTTGAACTTAGTATTAAATTCATCAATGGTTTCATTCTCCATCTTCTTTATGTTATGGAGGGCAGCAAGCAGATGTCTTGGTTCTTTCTTTTCCCCCCATTTCTTCTTAAAACTCTCTAGGAATTCGCTAAGAGTTTTATATGAATCATCATCTATGTCAAAGTACCATTCTGCAGCATCATCCTCTAAGGATAAAGCAAAGAGCTTCATTTTTATATCTTCATGGTTAGAGGCAACATTATCGCAGTAACTGACTAGGTGCCTTTCAAAATTTCGGAGATGAGTCTTGGCAGTGGTAGCATTATTTCCCTCGAACCTGGGTAGCTTCCTGATAGCATCATTCAAAATGTTATTAGGAGCACCTGCTATCTGAGAGAAGTCAAGGGGTTTGTAAAAATCCGTCATTTCTTGAGATTAGTGAACATGACTCTCTACAAATATGTGATGGATATCTGAGAGGGATTGGTCTCCTAAATATTCAAGGTTTCTATGAGAAGTCTGCCTATTCAATCTTTCCCTAAGAAAACTTTCGGGATCAGGGAGAGGATTGAATAATTGTTGGCGGTTTCTTCGAGTAGAAATTCTTGAAGGGATGTTAGACAGTGGAGTCGCCAGATGGATCCAGTTTTAATTTTTATGTTTTTTAAAGACTAGATCAATCAAAAGTTTTTTATCTTTTTAGTTGTTTAGAAAAAGGTTAAGCTAAGTCGTACTCGGGAATAAAAAGATTTATCCCCGGCAACGGCGCCAAAAAGTGTTACTTCCTTTCACACACCTGGGTCACATGGCAGAAATCTTCAAGTCACTCGGTGTGTCCTTGGGGGCAAGTCTCGAGTCAAGGCTGTCCCCTTGTTCTTGACTCCTCCATTTAGGCTCAACTCCTAATGAAGCCAAGGGGGGTAGACCCTATTAAATTACTAAGGATGATTTCTTAGTGTGGTGATGTTAAACTGAACCAGTTATTTTAGGAGTTTGAATATTTTAACTATAGACAATTAAAGATAACAAGATACGAAGATAAACACATGAAAGCACAAAGCTGACACACAATATATATATATAAAGCAAAAAATGACCAGTGCCTTAAAATGGAGTCAAATCAATAAGATCAATGTGCTTGCATGTGCTTGAAGTGAATGTTTTGCAATTGCATCTTGGTATGTTTTAAGTTAAAATTGAAGTATGAGTTGATTAAATTAGGCTAAGGGGGAACTCCAGATATACCCGAGAGTACTTGGAGTATGTCCAAAACTCAACCCTTACAGCTACCCGCAAGGAATATGTGGGCTGAAATGGAATCTCTGGGACTGTTGTTCGTAACGCACCCGTTAGGGTGTGACAGGGATCGGCGCCCTGAGGTCACTTTTCAATAAGTTCCCACTTCCTTTGGGTATTTTGCCACCGTAAAGGTTTGATCTAGGTGTTGGATTTTCACCTGATGGTTTGTCAGTTGGGGAGTGTGAGTCCTAATTATACTAGTCACCCAAGTGCTTTTGATACAGCTTGACTGATCAGATGAACTGCAGCCAAGTGCAGAGCATACACACTGGAGTCTTGTAAAGTTTAATAAGTTTTAAACTAGATGTTCTTGTTTAAAAGAAAAGCCTCCAAGAACCTCTTTTGATCCAAGTGGATCTCAATCGAGGAATAGAGGAGGGGTTAATTTTAAAGTTGCTGATAAACAAATGATAGAAAAAAAAATAGATACACAGTTCCAGTTTCTTAATTAATCCTACCACGAATCTCTTTCCCCTTTCGGGTCAATCGGGAAATCATGGGGTGAGTATTACGATTACTTTGAAATGTAAGATATGGAATATGGAATTAATAATGAAATAAATTATCCTACCCTGCAGATTAGATCAATACTATTTTAAAAAAGAAATGAGGAAAAGCACAAAAAGGACACCGACGCAAATCCCCCCAGGGGGGATGGGGAATGGGCTCGAAAGAGCCTATTCAAAGAATAATTTTATTACAGTGGTTACAATATCAAAGAACTGATAAATAAGAACTTTTTTGGTCCTTATACAGGTTGAAACCAATTTTTTACAATTTTGCAAAAAAGAATTAAGATTTTTTAGTGAAAAGGGAGACCCCTGGGGGGATTTGAATGCTCCTGAGACCACTTCGTACAGCAGCTTCCTTTTCTTTCTGTCAGACCTGCTAAAGGACAGCAATAAAGTTATAATAACATATGCCCAAAATCACTTTAAGAGTACCTTTGGATCAGCCTACTTTATCTCAAAAAATAATGTGGTTACACTAGCTAAACCGACGAAAAAGGAACCAAGGAAAGCAAGCTTTCCTTGGGATCTTGGCTTGCTGTTTGTGCAGCCAATTAAAGTGCACTGATATTGCAGAATATTGAATTTTATAACAACAAAAGGAAATCTAATGCATGCGATCTACAAATTTCCTTTAAATTTTCATGCAAAAAAGACGATTTCCCTGCAGCTAGATCTAGAATGCTTATGAAACCTTTTTAAGTGCAAGATCTAGGTTATGAGATATGAAATATCAGATCTATGTACATTTTGCTTTGATGAAACAGATCCAAATGAAATCACAGCTATGAACTGAACCAAGTAACCGGGTAAAGTGTTGATTTTGAGGGAGGAAGAAGAGGAGAAAAGTGTTGGTTTCCTTGAAGATCCGCAGTAGAGATTTCAGGTGGAATGTCAAGGGACTATGCCTTTGAAATGTTTTTGAAGAGAATGAAGAAGCAAACTAGATCAGCATCATCTCCAAATTATGAACCTGCAACTCAGCTGAAATCAAAGAACTTACCAAGAAACTTGTGAGATCCGATTAGTACATACAAAGAGATTCAAGATAACATGCATATAAGCTTATAGGACATGATAAATCTAGATCTCTAAACATGCATCAAAGGAGAGTGACAGTAAATAAACTTATTGAACAACACCTTTCCTATCAAGATTGTAATAAGCTAATTACCAATCTTAACCACAGATCTACAAGAAATTAGCAAAAAATGACCACAGATACAGGTTACCTCAGTAAAACAATGGAAATAATCATCCACACAAGTAATGGCACCACACCGTATTGCCTCCAAAGCTTTTATTTATTTCAAATGCAGAATTACAACAATACAATAGCAGCAGCACCTCAATCCCAGTTCTAACTAGCTTGGAAGAGGAGGCTGTACCTGGATATATACAAAATACTGGAGATCCAGCCTAGGGGGGCGCAAATCCTCATGGAATCAGATGAAATCAATTGATGGAGAGTCCATTGATTCCCGATCTGTGTCTAACTGAGCCATATATAAGTCTCACTGAGTGCAACTGTCAATCAGGGGGCTGATCTGACTGACACCTCAACCTGTTGGTTGAAGCATCCACCAAAATTCATCCAGATGAGCCAAAAACGTGTTGAGGAGAGAGGGAGGGCGAAATTCCCCATAAAGGATGCTCAAGATCAACTCTGGATCTGATTTGATCACCTCCTTCAGTCAAGGATTTGTCAGATCCAGTCAATCTGCTTCAGATCTAATTGATTTCAATCAAATCTGCTGAGAATCCATTGATTTATTGATTTTGGATTTGCTCCATTATTCATCAATTTATTAATTAAAATAATCAATAATTGATTTTTGGGGCTTTCTGACCTAAGTGATGGAAAATCACTCAAACCTTAGGAAAAAGTGGGTCCATGGGTTTACATGGTGCTCTTAGCTTGAAAATGAGCACCTACATGACTGAAACCGATTATTTGGCCCACTTTTATTACAAAATCAAATTTTCCAATTAAATTATTAAAAAATAGCCTAAGTTTTGGAAAAATTTAATTTTAATAAAAAACACTGAAAAAACTAAAAAATTGAAAAATTGAAAAACACCTAGGGGGACTTAGACATGTTCATATGACTCAAAAATGATGTCTAGTGTCACGTCCCCGACCCGCCGACCAGCGAAGAGGACGCAACCAACACCAATCACTCAACTGGGCAAACAGCCCCATGAACACAAACAGGAAAAATGCTGATATTAAAAGCTTAAACATCATGCATAACAGAGTGCATAAAAAATCATACAAGATGCATAATTCCTCAATCATTTAGCGGAAGCAAACATATTCATAAACCAGCGTTCAGCATGTTCATCATAACTCATTAAACATCAATATAATTGCAGAGATGGAATAGCAACGGTACTTATCTTTTGATGAAGAATCCCGCAACCAGCTACGTCGCTGCAATGTTCCACCCAACCATAGGTCAGCTTGCTCATCAATCTCTCAGCAATGCTGCCACCCCCGAGCTGGGCATGATTCCTCCAAGGATAAGGGTCAACGCAGGCTTACACATAGCCAAGGGACACAATCAGCAAACCAACACAGCTGGGTTTATCAGGCCTTCCACGAACGGCCAAGCCAGCACAGTCAGAAGACCAACCACTGCTTACATGTAGCAAAACCATCCCTTCACAGCCCTGTGAAGAAGGGAAGGAAAACCAGGGATAATCCCAAACCAAAGATGAGCACAGCTTAAGTCCACCAGACAACACAAAGTTGTTCTTGGCCCTATCGTGGCCAAAACAACTCAGCAACAACACCCAATCCAGGGTATATCAGCAACCCAACTTCATAGTGAATGAGGGCAACATCACACAGTCCCCAAAACAGAGGAGAAGCCAAATCCCAGCGAGAACAGAGGAAAATTCAACCAATGGATTGGAAATCCATGGTGGCTCAAAATGAAATTGAACACCACAGCCAACAAAACACAGGGAAGACAACAGTCCCAAAACGAATTCAGTGAGCACGGCTCACAACACAGGGGAAAACATACCCGATTCCACTCTATGGAAAAATGTGATTGACCACTGATAAGCAGCTCCTCTCCTGGCTGCGTGAGATCCATCAGAATCACTGCCTATGTGTGAGGATGAGCAAGAGTTTCGCTCCTGCGTGAGAGTGAACAGCTCCACTCATGCGTGCGAATGAATAGCCAACGTGAGGTGTGAGCAGACCACCCAAATCATGCATAGTGGAGAGTGCGTGAGGAAAACAACACCGACCTCTGCGTGAGGAAGATGAACAGACCACAATGGGGAATGAACCGACCCAGGAGAGAATGCACCGTGGGGAGAATGGAAGGTCGCGTACGAGTGGAGCGCAAGCAGTCGTGGGTGGAGTGGGCGCATGGGCAAGGGACTAACAGTCCTGCCACCCCACTCCCAAAGACAATAACTGCCTCAACCACCAGCCATAACTGCCCCCAACAACAAAACCAAGTCATTGAAGAGGTTGGTGAAACAAGAAAGGTGGAAAAACAAACAAGGTGGCAACACATGGGTTTTTCCCCCATAAACCAAGGTTTGACATCCCCCACCCCTTATCCTTTGGAACCATGCCCTTTTCATTCAACGTTGCACTGTCATAGCTGGTTGTGCTTTTAGTTTCAATTAATGTATGTATTTACATGATGCCGAATTATAATGTTCCAAATGGCACAATAAACCATCAGCAACTATCCCCATTTCCGAAACACACACACAACCAAATCGATGGTGGGGCTTTTGCCTTGAGCTCCTCACCACGATTAATTACAATATATACATCATGTGAATGGGGTCAAAACCGGGGACATTACATCTAGCATGTTTATATATTGACACATAGACTCTAATAGCCTCAATAGGCCTAAATGCCAAGCCGACCACCCCAACTTTGGAGGTATGGAGTGAAAAACTCAGAAACTATCAGTCATTTATTCAACAACCAATAATAACCAAGGGAAAAAACACCCTGGGATGATCGGATTGACAAATAAATTCTAAGAGACCGAGTCTTTTACAGACACTATCATGCTATAACATTTATTACAATTCCCCCATGGGGTATGAACATGTGATATAGTACAACAAAGCTTCCCAGAAGAAAGACTGAAGGTTCTCCGAAGTCCGAACAAGTTATCCTTGTCCAGTTCACCAGGCTCACTTGATAAAAAACCACTAAGTACAACTTAGGTGGTAACATTCTAGCTCCAACTGTGGGACGTGTGCTCGATCTGGTCTTTAAGGCAAGGAGAGGATACGAGAACACCAGAATCTCTGGTTTATATACCCTGTAAAAACATCTCAACTTGACAAAAAAAACCTTAGTAGCACAAGCTTTACATAAAAAACCAAATGAACCATTAAGCTGATTTATTTAAACAAAATAAATGTAACTAACTAATAAAAACAAAAATGTTTGATTATAGCTAAGTACAAAACAAAAAATGCGGAAAGTAAATGCTCTTTTTCAAGGAGATTATTTTCCTACTCTAAGCATGATATAAAAAGGGTTAAGTGTAATCAGAAATCAATTGTAACCACCAAAGAATTTTATTAACATAAAAAAAAATTTCCTTGTCTTTGGTTACCAGCCAAAGTAAGGATACTTTATTCAGAATATGCAAACCTGCGTGATGATCCGGAAAGGTCGGGATGGATGGGAAATAATGGGCATGAATAATGTCATCAAACTTCCTCCCAAACTGGTAAGTGCTTGCGCAGGCTGCTTCTATCCATGACTGGATAGGGTTGATGTACAAATTGGAATGATGAGGTAGATTGATTACACCAACATACTGATCATCAAGGCTTACCGGATGATAATTCACTGTATAAGCCCCAAGCGGCTCCAAGTCATGAGGAAACTCTATATGTGAAGATAATAGTTGAGACTGATATTCTAATAACTGCATCACATCTATATTTTCACAACACTGCTTCTCCATGTCCTCATTACTGATACCCTTGTGCGGCTCTGTATGATATGACTTTGAATGATCATATAAGAGTTTTGAATGCTGCTTTTCCATACTAGGATTTTCCAAGGTCTCCAGATTCATGCTTCCCTCTATGAAAGTATAGTAGATTGGACTTCCACAAATCTCTAAACAGACACTCCCCTTGCTGGATATAGCATAGATAGGATTCTTAATAAGATATCCACAAAAATCCCAATAGTCATCACCATCATCTATGTTAAATGTGATGGATTCCCCATTGTTGATATCAGGTTCCGATATCGAGTTCTCTTTGTCTTCATTACTAATACTGATATATGGCTCAGATTGATTATGTGGATAAACTGCATGCTCCTTTTTCATATCAAATTTTCCCAAGGCCGCATGGTCCATGCTCTCTCCTTTAGATATGCCACAGACAAAAAAATCAACAAAACCATCAAAAGTTTCTGTTTCATTATTTTCCTCTTTATTCATGTCATAGATTGGATTTTCCATGAATGTCCAGGACTCCTCATCAACATCTTTATCAGGGACAAGGGAGTCTTCGTCATTTGTATCATGCTCCAAGCTATACTTGTCCTCATTTTCATACTCATCTTCTTCAGAGAAAAGGTCGCAAGGTAATAAACCTTCCAGACTGTCATCATTATATGGAGAACACATAGGAGTCCCATCATGTATATTATAGTTTTCATCATAAGTTTCACTATAAGATTCTGTAATGGTTTCATCCTTAGCCTTGTTCTGTTTAGATGGTGACAAAGGGTAGGCCTGGCCTACCATGTATATATGATCAGGCTCGCTTGAATTTGTTTCCTGATTACTGACCTCCACCATCCCATGTTCTATAACCTGGTTTGCTATGTAGCAAGTACTTTCTGGGTGGAATTGCTCACAAGGTCTGCACCATGGAATTACTTCATCTACCAGATTAGTTGAGTCTAACTAGTTTGGAATCCTAGGCTCTTGCTGAGGAAACTTCCTTTGATATACTTGATTCTGTCTTGGTTGAAAATTCCTAGGTCCATTATTTCTCTCCAATGTAACTATTCTGTTCTGAATTTTATTCAATTGCTCAGATTGGTTTGTCATGAATTTTTCCAACAGGCTAGTTACCTTTTCCATGGGGCCTTTAGAGGTTTCCTTTTCCTCTAATTCAATGGCCTTTCCCTTCTCTTTGTTGTACGAAGTGTTTCCCCTAATGTAACCTAGAATGTTGGATTTGCCCAAAGATTGCATATTCCTTTCTATTTTCTCGGCCAGGTCTTGAGCAGTTTTTAGATCGGCCGGCTCTTTGTCCCTTAACTGGTACCTCAAATCACCAGTGAAAGCTTCGATGTAATATATGAGGATGGAGGCATCCCTTGGCTTGATTTCTCTAGGGAGGTCCGTAACCACACACTTGAACTTAGTATTGAATTCATCAATGGTTTCATTCTCCATCTTCTTTATGTTATGGAGGGCAGCAAGCAGATGTCTTGGTTCTTTCTTTTCCCCCCATTTCTTCTTAAAACCCTCTAGGAATTCACTAAGAGTTTTATATGAATCATCATCTAGGTCAAAGTACCATTCTGCAGCATCATCCTCTAAGGATAAAGCAAAGAGCTTCATTTTGATATCTTCATGGTTAGAGGCAACATTATCGCAGTAACTAACTAGGTGCCTTTCAAAATTTCGGAGATGAGTCTTGGCAGTGGTAGCATTATTTCCCTCGAACCTGGGGAGCTTTTTGATAGCATCATTCGGAATGTTATGAGGAGCACCTGCTATCTGAGAGAAGTCAAGGGGTTTGTAAAAATCCGTCATTTCTTGAGATTAGTGAACATGACTCTCTACAAATATGTGATGGATATCTGAGAGGGATTGGTCTCCTAAATCTTCAAGGTTTCTATGAGAAGTCTGCCTATTCAATCTTTCCCTAAGAAACCTTTTGGGATCAGGGAGAGGATTGAATAATTGTCGGCAGTTTGTTCAGGTAGAAATTCTTGAAGGGATGTTAGACAGTGGAGTCGCCAGATGGATCGAGTTTTAATTTTTATGTTTTTTAAAGACTAGATCAATCAAAAGTTTTTAATCTTTTTAGTTGTTTAGAAAAAAGTTAAGCTAAGTTGTACTCGGGAATAAAAATATTTATCCCCGTCAACGGCGCCAAAAAGTGTTGCCGCATTTCACACACTTGGGTCACATGGCAGAAATCTTCAAGCCACTCGGTGTGTCCTTGGGGGCAAGTCTCGAGTCAAGGCTGTCACCTTATTCTTGACTCCTCCATTTAGGCTCAACTCCTAACGAAGCCAAGGGGGGTAGATCCTATTAAATTAGTAAGGATGATTTCTTAGTGTGGTGATGTTAAACTGAATCAGTTATTTTAGGAGTTTGAATATTTTAACTATAGACAATTAAAGATGACAAGATACGAAGATAAACACACGAAAGCACAAAGCTGATACACAATATATATATAAAGAAAAAAATGACCAGTGCCTTAAAATGGAGTCAAATCAATAATATCAATGTGCTTGCATGTGATTGAAGTGAATTTTTTGCGATTGCATCTTGGTATGTTTTAAGTTAAAATTGAAGTATGAGTTGATTAAATTAGGCTAAGGGGGAACTCCAGATATACCCGAGAGTACTTGGAGTATGTCCAAAACTAAACCCTTACGTAAACCCACAAGGAATATGTGGGCTGAAATGGAGTCTCTAGGGCTATTGTTCGTAATGCACCCGTTAGGGTGTGACAGAGATCGGCGCCCTGAGGTCACTTTTCAGTCAGTTCCCACTTCCATTGGGTATTTTGCCACCGTAAAGGTTTGATCTAGGTGTTGGATTTTCACCTGATGGTTTGTCAGTTGGGGAGTGTGAGTCCTAATTATACTATTCACCCAAGTTCTTTTGATAAAGCTTGACTGATCAGACGAACTGCTGCCAAGTGCAGAGCATACACACTGGAGTCTTGTAAATTTTAATAAGTTTTAAACTGGATGTTCTTGTTTAAAAGAAAATCCTCCAAGAACCTCTTTTGATCCAAGTGGATCTCAATCAAGGAATCGAGGAGGGGTTAATTTTAAAGTTGCTGATAAACAAATTATAGAAAAAAGAAAACATATACACAGTTCCAGTTTCTTAATTAATCCTATCACGAATCTCTTTCCCCTTTCGGGTCAATCGGGAAATCATGGGGTAAGTATTACGATTACTTTGAAATGTAAGATATGAAATATGGAATTAATAATGAAATAAATTATCCTACCCTGCAGATTAGATCAATACTATTTTAAAAAAGAAATGAGGAAAAGCACAAAAAGGACACCGACGCAAATCCCCCCAGGGGGGATGGGGAATGGGCTCGAAAGAGCCTATTCAAAGAATAATTTTATTACAGTGGTTACAATATCAGAGAACTAATAAATCAGAACTTTCTTGGTCCTTATACAGGTTGAAACCAATTTTTTACAATTTTGCAAAAAAGAATTAAGATTTTTTAGTGAAAAGGGAGACCCCTGGGGGGATTTGAATGCTCCTGAGACCACTTCGGACAGCAGCTTCCTTTTCTTTCTGTCAGACCTGCTAAAGGACAGCAATAAATTTAGAATAGAATATGCCCAAAATCACTTTAAGAGTACCTTTGGATCAGCCTACTTTATCTCAAAAAATAATGCGGTTACACTAGCTAAACCAACGAAAAAGGAACCAAGGAAAGAAAGATTTTCTTGGGATATTTGCTTGATATTTGTGCAGCCAATTAAAGTGCACTTATATTGCAAAATATTGAATTTTATAACAACGAAAGGAAATCTAATGCATGCAATCTACAAATGTCCTTTAAATTTTCATGCAAAAAAGACGATTTCTTTGCAACTAGATCTAGAATGCTTACGAAACCTTTTTAAGTGCAAGATCTAGGTTATGAGCTATGAAATATCAGATCTATGTTTATTTTACTTTGATGAAACAGATACAAATGAAATCACAGCTATGAACTGAACCAAGTAACTGGGTAAAGTGTTGATTTTGAGGGAGGAAGAAGAGGAGAAAAGTGCTGGTTTCCTTGAAGATCCGCAGTAGAGCTTTCAGGTGGAATGTCGAGGGACTATGCCTTTGAAAATTTTTTGAAGAGAATGAAGAAGCAAACTAGATCAGCATCATCTCCAAAGTATGAACCTGCAACTCAGCTGAAATCAAAGAACTTGCCAAGAAACTTGTGAGATCCAATTAGTACATACAAAGAGATTCAAGATAACATGCATATAAGCTTATAGGACATGCTAAATCTAGATCTCTAAACATGCATCAAAGGAGAGTGACAGTAATTAAACTTATTGAACAACACCTTCCCTATCAAGATTGTAATAAGCTAATTAGCAAAAAATGACCAGATCTACAAGAAATTAGCAAAAAATGACCACAGGTATAGGTTACCTCAGTAAAACAATGGCAATAATCATCCACACATGTAATAGCACCACACCATATTGCCTCCAAAGCTTTTATTTATTTCAAATGCAGAATTACAACAATACAATAGAAGCAGCACCTCAATCCCAGTTCTAACTAGCTTGGAAGAGGAGGTTGTGCCTGGATATATACAAAATACAGGAGATCCAACCCAGGGGGGCGCAAATCCTCATGGAATCAGATGAAATCAGCTGATGGAGATTCCATTAATGCCTGATATATGTCTTGCTGAGACAGATCTGAGTCTCATTGAGCGCAACTGTCAATCAGGGGGCTGATCTGACGGACACCTCAACCTGTTGACTGAAGAATCCACAAAAATTCATCCAGATGAGCCAAAAACGTGTTGAGGAGAGAGGGAGGGAGAAATTCCCCATAAAGAATGCTCAAGATCAACTCTAGATCTGATTTGATCACCTCCTTCAGTCAAGGATTTGTCAGATCTAGTCAATCTGCTTCAGATCTGATTGATTTCAATCAAATCGGCTGAGAATCCATTGATTTATTGATTTTGGATTTTCTCCATTATTCATCAATTTATTAATTAAAATAATCAATAATTGATTTTTTGGGCTTTCTGACCTATGTGATGGAAGATCACTCAAACCTTAGGAAAAAGTGGGTCCATGGGTTTACATGGTGCTCTTAGCTTGAAAATGAGCACCTACATGACTGAAACCGATTATTTGGCCCACTTTTATTACAAAATCAATTTTTCCAATTAAACTATTAAAAAATAGCCTAAGTTTTGGAAAAAAAATAATTTTAATAGAAAACACTGAAAAAACTAAAAAATTGAAAAATTGAAAAACACCTAGAGGGACTTAGACATGTTCATATGACTCAAAAATGATGTCTAGCATGTTTATACATTGACACATAGACTCTAATAACCTCAATAGGCCTAAATGCCAAGCCGACCACCCCAACTTTGGAGGTATGGAGTGAAAAACTCAGAAATTATCAGTCGTTTATTCAACAAC
>LPNX010497683.1:133759-179902 GCA_001517045.1 Pseudotsuga menziesii
ATGGATGGGAAATTGGAGAAATGGAAACATGGTTTTTGTCAAGAACATGGTCAGTTACAAAAACCTTTCCCCATTTTTACATATGTATCACCATTTCATATATGCAAGTGGATCCCTGAGACCTATTTTCAGCAATCCGTCTCCTTGAAAGGGGTGAAATGGTGAAGATTTGGGGGAATCTGTATCAAAACGAGTGCTTGTAATGAACTACATATCCTTCACCTCTATTGTTGAATAGAAATACCAATCCAAGTCAGCACCAAACCATCAGGGGTGCCCTGAACCATCACTTTCAGTCAAGCGAGTCAAAGCCCAGATGCCACATTTCTGTTTTGGTCCAGCACGCTTGTTATTCCTCATTTCATGTTTTGTATGCAAATAATAGAAAATATTCCATGTCATAGTTTGTTAGGATTCAACATGATGGCTTGGGTTGATCCCATTTTGTAACCGAATTTGATACCCTATTTCGCGACGTATCTCGGGGGTAATTTACATTATAAGTAGAGTCTCCTCAGAGGAGGATAAACGTTGGATTCATTTTCATTATTGAGGCCTCGATGTTAGTTTTTTAAAATTCCAAACAATTTTTGGGAGGTTCAATGAATATATTTTCCTGCGGTTATGAGATTCATCACAGTGTTGGTGTTTAGTCTGTGTTTCCTGTTTATTTCATTTGCATCTTTGTTACTTCTGCCAATACATTTCTAGATTAGCATGCAAGAATTTGCTCTTAGTTAAGCACTCCTGCATTAGAAATCGTGTTTGTAATGTGAGTGTAATAGCTTTGACATAATTCATCCATCGATAGGTGCTATGTTTCAATTGTTTGCCTTTGTTATTTTCCACTAAAGGTTTGCTCAGAGATTCATCCTTGATAGATGCCTCTATTCTTCACCGAGCTCTTTCCTTACTTCTTCCTACCATCACTATAAATCTATTTGACTAAATTTTGCACTTACTTTGCCTCATATTACAATAGAGGAATCACCGTTTATTATCTAATGTAATGTCCTTGAATGTTTCAGGATACAAATCCATCACCCAATGGTTTTGATTTAGTTTGCCTTTTCAACCTGTTTTATTTTGTAACTGTCTTATTACTAGCATAAATCTAGTCTTATGTGTGCTCGTTAAAGATAAATGTGTATGTGAATGCTACCGTGAGAAGAGAGATCCCTCTCTGAATGCATTGGCTAGAAGGAAATCTAAAGCTTGTTGAAATGGTTACCCCTGTGGCTTCCTATAGCAACCATAGAAAAATTACAGGGTGCTAAAATCTTGGCGCTATTGCCGGGGACAGAATGAGCAAATCATCCCTGGGAAAAAGGACATTGATCAGTTCTATGACTTGGTTGATCAGCCGGTTCTAGACACATTTTGGTTGTATATGCTTTGGCGACTCCACTCAAGGGATTTTAAGGCGACTCCACTGGGAACACTGAACACCCAGAAGCTGCAAATTTTTTCAAAGGTTCCATGGCGATTCCATATGGAAAGAACCTAGTCTTCATAATGTTCTATGGAAGCTCCACTGTCAAAGGAATACAACGCTTGAAGAACTCATTCATGTTTCTTCATTATCAAGATGAATGCTACGTGTGCAAGGTATGCCCCTATGAATCGTGCTCACATTTCTAGTTTTCCAAATCAAATACCTAATGTATATTGGAAAGCATGTCTTTCTAAATTGAAAAATCAAAAGAGTGATGTTGCCGCCCTTCATTTGGTTAGATTTCATATGCATATATCTAAGCCAGGAGTTAAATTGCATGAGGATTCGTTAATGAAAATGTTCATGGCCAGTCTAGAAGTAAATGCAAGGTCATGGTATGAGGGATTACCATCAGAGAGTGTATATTCCCTTAAAGACTTCCATACATTTTTTTATGAACATTTTAAAGAACAATACTCTTCCTTGCTGCTAGTCCAATATTGTTGCATGCATGTTAAAGGTTTTAATGAAAATTTGGAAAACATGTATGGAAGTGATGAGTTTATGGTCGAAGAGTTGTTAGAAATTTTACAGGAAATCCCATTTTAGAAAAAAGAAATACAAACTAGCTGCCTTGACATTCAAGAAATTTCCCAGCAGTTGATAGTATCTTCCTTGGCTGAAAAAGGCATGAGCCAAAACTCTGATTCAACCAGTCATATTTATTTTCCTGATATTGGTGAAAATTCGCAACAGTTATATCAATATTTATGTTCCCAAGAATTTGGGACTATAAATCAAATCCCCCCTTATTTCTTCCAACTCCTAAAAATTGGCTACATGAAGAAGGTCATACCCATTTTCCTTACGAAAAAAGCAATTAGCATGTTGATAGTTATGTTAATGATATTTTCAAAGAAGATTCCAGCATGCCTACATATGATAAATATGATGATGACCACTTGGGTAGTCCACCCGAGGAACCAATATTATGCTATAATAGATGGAATATATCCCCGTGTTCTTCAGATTCAGAATCTCTATGCCAAAAAGAATATATTGCACCTGATTTTCTTGAAGAAAATGGTGATCCTAAATGGGATGCCTCCTCTCGTTCCTCCAACTTAGAATTTTTATGTCAAGAAGATATCATTTCACTCGAATTTATTGAAGATATTCCCTCTGAAATGCATGAAAAAAACCAGGTTTCAAATTCTGAAATTTTGGATGAAGAAAGTAAGGTCTCATGTGCAGATTGTCATGAACGCATTTTTTAAGGTTCATTTGAAGATCAATCATGTTGGCACAAATGAATGATAGAAATTTCTGGAGACTACCATGGATTTTATGATCCAGTGGCTTATTATATGGAGCATCCTTGTCATGACAAGCATATAACAGAAACTTCTGCATGTTTTCATGACCCAGTGGAAGAACGCATGGAGAAGTTGTGCAGTGGTAATGGCTGGTTATGTCTTTATAATAAAGATCAATTTCTTCATCGTAACATTTTTCCATCAATTCCTTGATTCCTGGTCAAGCCTGATGAAGGAACTCAATCATTGGATCATCTTCTTAATTTGTTTCATTGGAAGTCAGAAATTACTTGATTGAGCATTGTTTTTCAGTAGGTAGGGTGGGAGTCTGTAAATAAGCTCAACATGGCGAACATTTATTTTTTCATTAGAAGTTTAGTTTCGGTTCAGTTTTAAGTTCGGATTTGCAAAGTACAGTTGGTGGAAGTATGGATTGAATAGATTGAGGATTTCAGAGAAATATTGGGAGAATCCCAATGGATAAAGCATCTTGCCTATGGAGTTCTTTGGTACCTCACAGGGAGGATAGCATCCCCGAGTTGGAGCTGTTATTAGCACTTGTGTTAAATTTTATTCTTGCAGAAGTTGGTTTTTCTCGACTTGGAAGTTTTGCAAGAGAAAAGGATTACATTGGTCATTTGGGAGAAAGAGAGGAATCCCAGTAAATTAAAATAATTTTACTCACTTTTAATGAAATATGGACATTGGTTTTATATCTCAATTCGGCCTTATAGTCGAATTTTGATTTATTTTTTGTCGAACTTTATTATTTTCATTAAGTTGGTTAATGAGGTCTATGTAAAAATATGGTCACATGGGAAGACATGCACCTGCCACATCAACAACAACACAAGTTAGCAATCCATCAAAGCCCAAGCACCCAAGCTCCCAACAAATAATATGTGTGCTTTGTTCCTTGGTATATAGTCAAAGTTATGGGGTATATAAAAAATGAAAACACATTTCACCTTGTGCATGTGGGATGCTACTTAGGAACCTTGCAAACAGAATAAAACATTAATAATGTAGATTAGACCACCTTTTCATCTGATGCTCCAAAAACCATTTCGCTCAATCAAAGAGCAAGCAAGTTAACAATTTGAAACCATTGCAAAATGGTGTTAAGGCCACTCACGAAATCAACAGCTCAGATCTTGTCAATCCCTTTCTATGATCCACATCAAATATCGCAGTGGTAATGTTCACAAGTTTTAAGTTGTGAAGGCTCAGTGAAATTTTGTATGTTGCACATCAAAACACGTTTTTGTGTGAAATGACTCTTTTAGTCATCATCTTTTGCGACCTATTTTCAAAAAACTAAGAAGAATTTTGAGAAACCGAGAGAGGTTTTGTCTTTAAAACATGCTTATATACAATAAAATATCTCATTTTTTCACACAGGTGCTATGGTTTAGGAGAATGGAAGCCATCTTCAGAGGGCATTATTCCAGAATTTAGTAATTTCGTCTGAGTCATAAAATTAAAAGGAAAATCCCGAAGCGATGGAAGGTAATTTAGAAAAATGAAAACATGGGTTTTTTCAAGGACATGGTCAATTACAAAAATATCTCCCCTTTTTTACACAAGTATCACCATTTGAGATATGTCATTGGATCTCCAAGACTTATTTTCAGCAATCTGTCTCTTGGAAAGGGGTGAAATGGTGAAGATTTGGGGGCAGTTGTATCAGAACCAATGCTTGTAATGAACTACATATCCTTCACCTCTGCTGTTGAAGTGAAATACCAAGCTGAGACAGAACCAGACGATTGGGGGTTCCCTAGACCATCGCTTCCAGTCAAGCGAGCTAGAGCCCAGATGCCACATTTTCATTTTGATCCAACACACTTAGTATTCCTCATTTCCTATTTTGTATGCAAATAATAGAAAATATTCCATGTCAGAGTTTGTTAGGATTCAACATGATGGCTCAGGTTAATCCCATTTTGTAGCCAAATTTGATACCTTGTTTCGGGACGCATCCCAGGGGTAATTTACATTATAAATAGAGCCTCCTTAGAGGAGGATAGAGGTTGGACTTATTTTCATTTTTGAGGCCTCAACGCCGGTTTTGTAGTTCTGAAAACAATTTTTGGGAGTTTCAATGAATATATTTTTTTGTGGTTATGAGATTCATCACGATGTTGATGTTTAGTATGTGTTTCCTATTTATTTCATTTACATCTGTGTTATTTCTGCCAATTCATTTATAGATTAGCATGCACAAATTCACTCTTAGTTAAGCTCTACTGCATCATAAATTGTGTTTGTAACGTGACTATAATATCTTTGACAAAATTCATCCATCGATAGGTTCTCTGTTTCAGTTGTTTCCCTTTGTTATTTTCCACTAAAGGCGTGCTTAGAGATTCGTCCTTGATAGATTCCTCTGTTCTTCACCGGGCTCTTTCTTTACTTCTTCCTGCCATCGCTATAAATATATTTGAATAAATATTGCGCTTACTTTGCTTCATAATACAGGAGAGGAATCATTGTTTATTATCTGCTGTAATGTCCTTAAATTTTTCAGGTTGTACTCCATCGCCCCATGGTTTTGATTTTGTTTGTCTTTTTAAGCTGTTTTATTTTGTAACTGTCCTGTTACTAGCAGAAATATAGTCTTTTGCGTGCTCGTTAAAGATAAATGTGTATGTGAATTCTACCGTGACAAGAGAGAGCCCTCTCTGACTACCTTGGTTATAAGGAAGTCTAAAACTGGTTGAAATGGTTACCTTGTGACTTCCTACATCAACCATAGGAAAATTATAGGGTGCTAACACACTTCTTGAAATTAATAAAATGTTGATTCTCTACTATCAGTTTTTGTTTGATTAAATCCAAATAAAACACTCTAACAGTAAAAAATGCAGGTAGCATGTAGGGCTGATGAACAAAACCATATAGTCTTATCACTGTACCTTGCTCAAATAGGAACCAGTCTCCTATTCTCTTTTCATGAGAGAACTGTAACATTTCCTTCATCAGTGGAAACACCCTAGGCAATTTCTTTTGAAAGAATGCAATGTAGAGCTTTGACATAAGAAAATTCATAAATTTGTTGTAATCTCTGTTCATTTCTACTGTAAGTACCATTTTGTGGAGCTACAAATTTTATTCATTAAAACGACAGGAACATCTTAAGTAGATAAGACTGGAACATGAAGCATCTCATTTTGTGGAAATCCACTAGCTTGGAACGATAATTTTTATCTAGGAATTCATCAAATCTAAGGCAAGATGACTGGACTGACTGACCTGACTGTTCTGACTCAATCTTACTGGTGCTAAGGGAAAATAACAAGCTCATTAAAGGTTCTGTGACATATTTATCTGTATCTAACCCTAGAAATTGACTCATGAGGGTTATGACACATTTGGTTTCTTCATTAAACAAGTTAGAATCAACAGGGAAGGGATGGTTTTGCAGTAAGATATCAGGTTTGAAACATGTCTTGAAGAAAGGATGTTTTCTCTTAATGGCTGACTCTCTAAAGTACTAAATTATGATTTCTTCATTATATTCTTTGGAAGCTTGAGTGAGCTCAACTCGAACAGAGAAAATTTTTCTAATAACCAATGGGCTGACTAGACATGGGATTTTGGACTTAGTAGCATCCATAAATACCCTCTCAGAAGAGGAGTAATTACAAGCGCACCAGTCTACAAACTTGGAAAATTTTAGAGTTTGGTCTGTAGAAAAATAATGGAAGTATGGACTGAAAACATCATGAATATTTGCCCCTTGGTCCTTAAAGAGTTTTAATTTTCTTTGAACAACCTCTATTGGTCCATTCAACATTATTGTGTCAAAAATTTATAAGTCTTTATCCTCAAATAGCTCTTCAATCTTCTGATACTCCAGGTTCAGGGCTTATACCTCTTCTACCCTAGAATTTTAAATGCTTACTCAGTAAGGATAAGTAGCCTATATGGTCTATTGACAAGTGGTCCAAGGATTTTTTCTGAGATGGTCGCTTCCGCACAGTCTTGGGATTTCACTTTCCAATGCACAAATAAACAAATGACCAAACTCCACATGCATGTACTTTTACATTATTTTTTTTCATATCATTCCTACATATTGTTTAGGGGAAATAGCTTCCATCCGTGCATTATGTACCTTTCATCTTGAGTCGTTGATATTTCTCCCCGTTTAAAACATCCATCCTCATTCTCCACTATGCTTCCTCCCTATTCTCCATGCAAGTTCGATCTGCCGATTTAATTACGACCATAGATATATCCTTTGATTGATATTCACCATGAATTACTTTCACCTTTTTACTCACCTCTTTCTCCCACTCTTAATCTTTTTAAGAATCATGCAATTTCCCTTTTCAGAAAAATTATCTTCCTTTGATATGAACGCAAATTGATCTGAACCATCCAATTATGCCTGTGTTTACCTAATTCCACTTATTTTCCTTTAAACTTTGAGTGTGTATATTTAACTAGTGGAATGATTTCAAATCGTATATCTATTTCAGATCAAATCTGTGCCCTTTGTCTCATTCCACAACCTCACAAAGTTTCCTTTTCCTCGCACCTTTAACAGGAGTAATAAGTATCAGTCGTTGATATTGATCATGCTTTAATCTGGACCATTGAATGGCATGGTCCCTACCACATTTCGCTGAGCCCCAAGATTTTATTTTTCCATACACTTTATAGCTACGGAATTTATCCTGACCATTGATCTAGACAGAGGTTTAATATGAACCATCGGAATATGAGGCTCCTAACTAATTCCACTGATCTCCAACTTAACTTACCCCGTAGTTGTTCATACAGTAGAATATATTAGAACCGTAGATCAAAATACTCTTTAACTCTCCACCATTCAATATTGTTGGGCCTACCAAATTACATGAATTTCCAAAATTCATTTCTCCATGCAAGTTTTATTAGCGGAATTGATATTCACCGTAGATCTCCTTCATCCTTAGATATCCACCATTGAAATGTGCGGGATCTAATCAATTCCGCTGATTTTGAAAATTTATTTCCTCGTGCAAGTTCTCATAGCAGAATCCACCTACATCGTAGATCTCCTTCATCCTCCAATCCACACTGTTGAAAAATGAGGGACCTACATAATTCCATTAATTTGAGAATTTTATTCCTCCTTTCATGTTCAACCAATGGAACTTATCATGGTCATAGATACATTTCAACCTATTGATCTAATGACTAATTTAATGTGTAAGTTAACAACATTCCGTAGGTAATGAAAATATTTTAAACCATGCAACTTAGATCTATGGATTTAATTATAATCGTCGATCTCCCCTGTTGCAAATCTACACCACTAAATCCTTCCACAGCATAACTATGAAGCATATTTTTCATACTTAGCTTATTTCCAAGGTCATACTTTAGGATTTTATTCATATTTTTCATTTCAAACCAAGGAATAAATACTTCAAAACATTCAGGACCCCCTTCTACACCTCTCTAGATCATATGATACAAAATTTTAATACCTTAACCTTCATTTTCACTCGTCTAACCCTATCCAACTTCTTAGCCCAAAAATGTTGCTAACAAAGAGAATAGAAGTAATCGATGCTCCTTGTGCAAACAAATAGTAGATAAACTCGGTACATAAATTTCCATGAATGTTACTTAACATATAAGAATTTGTTCCATTTTGTTTTCTTCCACATTTCTAAATTGATTAACAGAAACAAATTTGTAAATTTTAAGTAATCTCTTTTCTACTCCAAAATATTCCACCAAAAGGACACCAAAATTCCCATTTTTGTTAGACATTAGTGAATATTCCCCTATGTAATAAATAATATCATACCTAGCTCTTTGAAAGCTCATGGAGAGACCAAAACAATGACAAGAATGCACCAAATAAAAGGCATCAATATTTCATCGTAATAGAATATTACTCCAACTATGATTGACTTAAAAAATTCAAAATGGGGTAACTTGCAATGTATCATCTTTAAAGTTTTTAAATGAAAACAATAGTCTAGTACATGGGCCAACACATGCTCATTATTGTTATTAATAATGCTAAAATATATCAAAGCATAAAAATTGCTATCAAGTGAAATTGCACACAATCCTTGGAATCTTACATGAGCAGGAAAGGATGGAATTGCACACACAACTTGAAATGTTTTCTACATGGATATATCTCATCTTACATTAGAGGAAATTTCAATTTAAAATGCACCTTCCAAAAATAATACAAATTCCATGTCATCATGTATTATCCAATCAAAATGCTTTAAAATTAAAAGAGGGAGCGCCTCTTAAACAAATTTTTAATATAAATTTGGGGATAGGTATCATAAAAAAAACTACTTTTTTTGTTCGTATTTTCGACATATCTCCCTATATTTTTACTCAAATTTCGATCAAGAGAGCTTGTTGGATGCATAATTAAATTCTGCATCCAACGAGTACCCACTTGGCATACTTTTGATGGGCCCTACTACCCCAAAAACAAGAAATACCTGAAAAAATGTGATGATGTTGTCATCATCACGTTTTTTAGGTATTTATTTTTTTGGGGGTAGCAGAGCCCATCAAAAGTATGCCGGTGGGTACTCGTTGGATGCGTAATTTAATTTTGCATCCAATGAGCTCTCCCGATCGAAATTTGAGTAAAAACACAGGGAGATATGTCAAAAATACGAAAAAAAGTAGTTTTTTCTTTTCTTCCTCCAAAATTAATAAATATTATTTTATTATTTTAACTATTATTTTATTAATTTTCCTTAAGAGGCCCATTTTGAGTTGAAATTTCCTCTAATGTTTGAAAAGATGAGATTGTATACACATCTAGAGATGTGCTATACTAAAGAACACCGATATTTTCAAGCTCAAACAAGTGCTCTTTAGAAGTAATATGCAAATGAACCCTTAGTTCGGCTAGTAAAAGTTCTATTTCCCAGATCAATGCTTTTCAAGCACTAAAGAACTATAACACATTATATGCATTTACTTGTAGTTGATGTGTAATCTCATTTTCTAAGTGTTCATGGGAAGAGTTATAATTGGTAGCATGGCTAGTCTTGTATTTCTTATCTTGCACATTAATTATGTTGTCAAGGGATGAATGGAAAAAGCAAGTGCAACTTCCATCAACAGAAGGATGAAACTCTTTATTGCCATTTTTCATTTTAGACTCCCTAGACAAAAGGAACTTAAGTACATGAAACTTTCCAGGAAAAATATTTGGCCTTGTTTCCTATAAAAGATGTTAAACCATATATTAGTAGTTACTCACTTGGAGAAGGATTCAACATCTTATGGTAATGAAACAATCTTGAAATTAACATAAGTTGTTTGGAAAAAATATACTTTCCCAAATTCAAGCAAAGAAAATAATAGAAAAATGCACATGGAATATAATGTTTATAAAGAATGCAATTTTTCACTCTACATGGGATTATCATCTTTAATTTCAATTAGTGGATCATGAACAATATAAAAGTGCAAACATGGAGAGACAAACTCCAACATTCCTTCACAGAACTCAGGATAAACATGTAGCATTAGAGTATTAATTCAAATAATAACCATAAAAGAAAAAGAAAAACTAACGCAAAAACAAACAAATATATGTAAACTAGTGTTTTTCAAAGAGGCGTTCCACACATTTTGGGGGAAGGTGTTGAAATCTTGTAACTTCAAAGGATATTATAAATATATTTTGCTGATGTACCCCAAGGGAGATGTTATTATTCCTCCTTAGGGATGTTATTATTGTAATTTTTCATCATAGGGTCATAAGGTAAAGCCTCCGTTGTAATTCGGGTCAATAGTACCCCAATGAATATAATATAATATTGTTTTTAGTCTTCCAAGGTGAAGTCAGCCTAGTCAGTTTAGTAGGGCCGAATTGTTAGGGTAAAATTCAAGTGACTTAAAGTGTATAAATATAGGAATTACATTCCTCATTATAACACAAACTCACCCACTTGTGTAGCACATAGGAGAGAGAGAGAGAGAGAGAGAGAAGCAAGGAGGAGAATTTCTCTTTAGGGGTTTTATCTTATACATCTTATATAGAGGAAGTTTTGTTGAGTTTTATTCCCCTTGAGGGTTTCCCAAAATAAATATTGTGTCTATCTTGTGATTGTGTTTGTTTCAGTGATTATGCATATGCTACTATTGTGAATTTGGATTAAACACTAATGATATATATCTTATCATACGAAATATCAGCATGGTGTAAGAGCTAGCTTGAATAGAACAACTCTCACAAGGTGAAAATATCTCTCCTCTCCCTTCGGAAGAAATTAGGGTTTCTGCAAAGTTTGGAATTTGGAAGATCTACATGGATAGAAAGTTGCACCCCCTATAGAACATATATTGAGCTCAATATTGAAGTTCTTGGGTGGTTGAATCTCCAAGAAAGACAAACCCTAGTTTGACCTTGAACCAGAAAACTTCAAAAAGCCAGAACTAGAAATTCTGCAGAAGCTGCAAGCTTGCAAGAAAGCTTTGAAGGGTAAATATTTGGGATCTCCAGAAACCAATTGGACCAACCAACTCGTCTTAGCCAAGCAAATATCCTGGTAAGGTGAGATTTTAATTTTGATAACTTTCAATTTTTAGTGACCTCCTAGATATGATGGCCCCAAGCACTAAGCTTGAGGACAAACTGGAAGGCATAGAAAACTTCCTATAATGGAAGTATAGGATTGGTCTCATTCTTAAAGAGAATGGCATTGAGAATTAAATCAAGGATAAATTTTTAGAACCAAAAGAAGGTGAACTTAAGGATAAGCATGATAAATACCTAATCAAGACGATGAAGGCACCAAAGAAAGTGTATGATGTAGTTTCTAGAATGTATGAGGGAAGGAACATCAATAGAATTATGAATTTGAGAGTTCAACTAAAGGGCACCAAGATGAGCAAAGGAGAATCAATTCAAGATCACTTCACAAGGGTCTCCCACTTCAGGGAACAACTAAATTCTATTGGAGACACCCATGATGAGGATGAGATAATTATGACTGCTATCAATGGTCTCAATATACCTTGGGACTCATTCATACAGAGTCTATGTGACAGAAAAGAAAGTATGAAGTTTGACATTGTATGGGAAGATTGCATTCAAGAAGAAGCTAGAGTAGCTAACACAGAATCTCTAATTAGAGAAGATGATCAAGATCTATCCATCCATACTAAAGGAAGAAAACAATCAAAATAAAGAAAGGTAGTAATAAACATTCAAAGAATAAGTTTCAAAAGAAAAGAGTAAACAATCAGAAGAAATATTACTCAAAGTATCAATGCTATAAATGTCATAAGATAGGACACCTTCCTAGAGAGTTTTCGTCAAAGAATAACAACAACAAAAGACATCATGCTCATCTAGCTGAAGATGATGATGAGGAAGAAAGACGTTGAAAGAGACTGACAAAATAAAAATATGTATTATAATCTTTACTCTCTGGGTTTGTAACACCTTGAGAAGATACATGGATTATTGATAGTAGTTATTCAAAGCATATAACAGGGAAGAAGAAAAATCTATCAAGACTTGAAGAAAAGAGTTCTCCTCAGAAAGTATCATTAGGAGATGGCTATCAATATCCCATCAAAGGTATTGGTGAATCAAGCTACAAGATTTACTCCGGGACTTACATGAAGATGAAGTAAGTACTTACTATATGTACCAGGTTTGAAAACAAACTTGCTTTCCATCCCAGCACTAGATAAGAAAGGATATAGAATTTATTTCATAGATGGACAAGTACTTATATGGTGCAAAGGAAATACACTTGAAGATGATGTGGTCATTGGTAAATAAGAAGAGGGACTATACAAACTCAAAGGACATCCAGAGATAACCCTTTTCCATGAGGCTACTAGCTCAAGTGAACTATGGCATAGGAGGATTGCTCACATTAACTACAAAGCACTACCCTATGTAAGCAAGGTGGTAATAGGGTTACAAGATCTGAAGATTGATCATGAGGGATATTGCAAAGGATGTGCAAGAGGAAATAAAACCAAGAATCCCTTTCCAAAAAGTGAAACAAAGACTAAAGGTACAGTAAAATTAAACCATTCTGATGTATGTGGTCCTATTCCCTCCATATTGTTAAGTGGATATGAATATTATGTCATATTTATTGATGACTATGCAAGAAAGACATGGATATATTTGTTGAAGAGCAAGAGTGAACTATTTGAGAAATTGAAGGAATTAAAAACCTTCATAGAGAACCATTCAGAAAGAAGAATCAAGACATTGAGATCAGATAATGATAGAGAATATACGTCAAAAGAATTTGAAGCATTCCGCATGGAGGCTGGAATCAAGAGGGAACTGGCCTCTCCCTACAATCCTCAATAGAATGGTGTTGCATAAAGAAAGAATAAAACTAGTATGGAAGCAATGAAAACAATGATTCATGACCAATACCTCCCCATGCACCTGTGGGATGAAGCAACAAGCACAATTGTGTATGTGCAGAATAGATTATCTCATAGTGTTATTGGATTCAAGACTCCTGAAGAAATGCATACAGAAAATAAACATAGACTCACTCACTTGTGTAGACCATATGAGAGTGAGAGAGAGATAGAGAGAGAGAGAGAGAGAGATGTGGAAATTGAACCCAAGTGATAGAACAATTGCACTCACAAAATTGCTAATCAAACATGCAAATTTACACACAAAGGAGACTGAAATTGGAGCATAACACTAATCTGTATTGAATAAGTGTACAATAGCCAACCTTATGAAGTCATAGGCTGCTGCAATATATAATTACATGAGAGATTATAATGCATAAGGATTCCCTTCGAAGTAGTTAAAAAGTAGGCTTACTAAATCTAGTCAAATCCCCCACATGTGCATAAAGCAGTTTCCAAATCTACCTAGAGGCTCACGAGTTGGAAAAGTCAAGTAGGAAAGCTAATAATTGATGGAAAGAAAACTCATACATGCTTTTATTAGGAGAAAATAATGGAGGATGATGAGGGAAAAAAACAAGTCAACTACACCTAGTCTTACTTTCCCTTTTGCCATAATTCTCAATAAAGCAAGCAACTTAGCAAAAAAAGCAGATATGCGCTATGGAGGATCTGGAATAAAGTAGATATGCTAAATATGAATTCTAGGAGGTTTCCCAAGTGCTCCATGACTCATTTTTAGCAATTTTTACTTCTATGTCATCTGGAAGACAACTTGCATAGAATGGAATATTGGAAATTAGGCAAATAAGACAAAAATGGAGTAATTAATGTCTAAGGTAGGTAACTATGGGTTGATTATTATAACAACCCCCCTTAAGCCTGACTTTATGAGTAAATATCAGAAGACTATAGGGCCTAGCAACAAGGCTTAGTCACCCTTTACATACTGCATGTCCATTTAACCAAGGAAAGAGGCAAAAACCTAGTGGGAAAATCCTCCCTTAAACATGGACAGTAAAAAAAAATTTAAAAATATTGTCATCAATCATGCTTCATAGCATGATCAGAAATCCCGAGTAGTGATTTGAGATTGCTGAATGTCTTCTCACAAAAAACTTTGGTGAAGAGGTTTGCTACTTGTTCTGAAGATGCACAAAAGAGTAAATGAATGGTGCCATCATGCACAAGTTGTTTGATGTTGTGCATATGGCTAGATCTCAATGTGTCTGGTTCTCTATCTCTGAACTAGATATTGTAGATTCGAATGGTGCTCTAATTATCACAATAGATAATAGTTGAAAACTCTAATTCGAAGCCACACTCACCAAGTATCCCCTACAACCATAAACATTGAGTTGTTGCATTTACAACTCCTCTGTACTCTGCTTCTGTAGATGAGAGTGCTATGGCACTCTGTTTCTTGCTTGACCATCTGATTGGTCCTTTAGCAAGCATGAACACATATCTTGATGTTGACTTTCTATCTATGTTGTCACCTTCCCAATTACTGTCAGTAAACCCAATCAAATCAAGATCAAATTTAGCTTTGTAGAAGATCCCATGAGTTCTTGTTCCCTGAACAAAGTTAAGGATCCTTTTGGCTGCTCTCCAATGGATCTCATGAGGCTGATCCATGTATATTGAGGCCACACTTACTACATAAGAAATATCAGGTCGAGTGTTTATAAGGTACTGCAAACACCAAATCAATTTCCTATATAGTGTATTATTTACCATTGGAGAAGAACTTGCTTCTTCAAGCTTAACTCTTCAAAGGAAGGGAGTCTTGCTTGGCTTGAAATATTTCATGTTGAACTTGTTCAGAAAATATAAAGCATACTTGGAATGATGTACCTTTATTCCATGTTGGGATTGAGCAATTTTGAGACCCAAGAATTGGCTGAACAACCCCAAATCAGTTATAGAAAATGCATGGTTCATTGCATCCTTCAAGGAGGCAATTTCTTTCTAAGTTGAACTTCCTATAATTAGAAGTTCATCCACATACAAGACAATAATCATCAAAGAATCATGAATCAGCTTCAAATAAACATTAGGATCAGACTTGCATTGAACAAAACTCAATGACAAGAGAAAGCCATCAATCTTGGCATACCAAGCCCTGGGGGCTTGCTTGAGCCCATACAATGATTTCTTTAACCTACACACAAAAGATGGATTAGAAACAAAATTTTGAGGCTGCTGCATGTAAATATCTTCAGTGAGATATCCATTTAGGAAAGCACACTTCACATCCATGTGATGTACCTCCCACTGCTTCGAAGCTGCAATGGCTAAGGCTAGCCTGATGGAGTCCATCTTTGCCACATGTGCAAAGGTTTCATTGTAGTCAATACCATCTACCTATGAGTATCCCTTGGCTACCAATATGGCCTTATATTTCAAAGGTGAACCATGAGCAGCAAACTTAGTTTTGAAAACCCACTTACATTGAACTAGCTTCCTCCCTGGGGGAAGATCAACCAATTCCCAAGTGTTGTTCTTCTAGAGTGAGCTGATATCTTCTTTCATGGCTGTTTTCCATCTTGGATCATGTGCTGCATATTCATATGTATGTGGGTCTGATTCAACCATCAGATAGCACTTCTCTACAAATAAAGGATCTTTCATACACATGGCACTCTCAAACTGAGATCTAGTCCTCCTAGGATCACTAGGATTTCCAGCTAGTTCCCCAACTACATGAATGGTATTTGCTGCCAATTTTGGTCTTGTAGGACTATCAGGATCTGCAATTAAATAATCATTATCATACATATCAGAATCAGCAAACTCATTTGTCTTTTCACTTACATTCAATGGTTCTGGTGGTGAAGAAGACTCTCCAACTTCAACTGCTGCTAAAGGCTCTTCTTGGAACTGAACACTCCTTTCAATGAAGGCTTTGTTTGTGCTCAAGTTGATCATCTTGTACCCTTTTGAATATTTAGAGTACCCAACAAATAGATACTCTTAGCTTTGGGGCTGCAAAGATTTCCTCTTTTCTATTGGAATTCTAGCCCAAGCCTTTGAGCCAAAAATCCTGAAATGGGTCACATCTGGCTTGTGCCCACTCCAAGATTTGAAAGGAGTCATACCATAAAGTTGTTTATGAGGCACCCTATTTTGTATATAGGATGCATAGTTTATATCCTTGGCCCAAAAATTTGGTGGCAAAGTCCTAGCCTCCATCATACAGGTTGCCATCTCCTTCAGTGATCGGTTCTTTCTCTCAGCAACACCATTTTGTTGTGGTGTGTAAGGGATTGAATGCTGCATCTGAATACCTGCATCTTCACAATATTTAATGAACTCAAAATTGACATACTCACCACCATTATCATATCTGAGGATCTTGAGTTTCCTCCTAGACTGGTTTTCAACCAAGGCCTTAAAGACTTTAAAGAGGCCAAAAACTTCAGACTTATGCTTCAGGAAGTAAACCCAACAATACCTAGAAAAGTCATCTATGAAGGTTAATGCATATTTGGATTGACTCATTGACATGTGAGTAAATGGACCAAAAACATCACTGTGGATCAACTCAAGAGGTGCAGAGGTTCTCTCATGACTAGCTCTCTCAAATTTATGCTCTGGGTGTTTTCCTAGGATACAACCTTGACAGACTCCCTTGGAAAACTTAATAATTTGGTAACCCTATGACCATTTATTTTTCACTTAGATCAGAAAGATACTTATAGTTAATATGGCCAAATATCTCATGCCAAATCTTGCTTGCCTCATTAGCATGAATCAGAAGAGAAGAGGGGTTTGAGTAGCGTAGAAAATGTGAAAACATGTATACCTTAGAAGTGTGATCTACAACACCTTTTCCAATGACTTTACCATTCGAGATCTATGTGATCTCAACATGATCAGGGGGGAAGATGACCTTCTTTGGAGACCCTATGTGGGTCATCTGATACACTGACAAGAGGTTAGAGGCAAGACTTGGAACATACAATACATTACTGAATTTACTATGGTCAAGATCAATTCTTCCTTTCCCCAAACTGTCAGTGAGAGAGTCATCTCCCAGCACTATTGGTGGACCTTTCGACATGTCAAGAGAGGAGAATTCCTCCTTGGTCAAAACCATATGTCTTGAAGCTCCAGAGTCTATTATGAAGCTAGGTGAGCTTGATGTGCCAGCAACCAAAGCATGTACTCTCTCTCTACCCTCTGAATTTGATCCTCCTTCCCTCTTCTTTGAGCAATCAGGAGGGGGGATGTTATTCTTTTCCAGGAGTTGGGTCAACATGTCAACTTGTTTCTTCATGTAGGAGCTTTCAGGATGATATCCCTTACTGCAGTATGCGCACTTGCTCATTTCTCCTTTGTTATTCTTCTTCTGGAAGTTCTTCTTGGAGCCTTGGGGCTCCTCTTGAGACTTGTTCTTGTCTCTATTTTACTCAAGTGGCTTCTTATATTTCTTCTTACCTTTTGAATCCACCCCCAAATCTCCAGCAACCGAAGCTTGGTCTTTGGAAGGTTTGATGGTGCCCATCATCACCAGTTTATCTTGTTCTTGTGTGAGGGATTTCATGAACTCTGCAAGCTTAGGCATCTTCCAGGCTCAAGCTGTCAACTTGGTGGCATGGAAAATTGAAACAAACACTGAATAGTTAGGGCCAAGCCTTGAGAGTATGGCCAAAACTAGTTTCTCTTCCTTCTTTTCAATTCCACACTATTTTAGTTGCAAAACAAGGGATTTAAACTTGGAAAAGTAGAGTTGTAGGGATTCGAAGCTGTTGGGACTCAAAGAGATCAATTCATTCTCTATTGGATGTCCTATCATCTCATCTGTCTTACCAAAAGGCTCCACAATATTCTCCCATACTTATTTAGGTGATGTCAATCCATCAAGATGGAAGAGGAGGTCTCTAGATATGCTCAGACACAGAAGACCATAGGCCTCATCCCTCTTGTTGTGCCATTTATATTTCTCTGCAGCTGCATTGGGCTCTACCTCAGTTTACATGGTCACCCTGTAGAGACCCTTTTCTCTCAACAGTATCTCCATCTCTTCTTTCCATTCAAAGAAATTAAATGGAGTCAAGATGATCTTCTGAGATTGATCCATAGCTTAGAAACTGTGCCCTTCAGTCAATAGAATGCTCCCAATCAAGATGTCAAACCTGAAATAGCAATATGGAAGGAGAGAAATTGATTTACAAAGGATTTTATACCATGTGTAAATTCAACCCAAGTGATAGAACAATTGCACTCACAAAATTGCTAATCAAACATGCAAATTTACACACAAAGGAGACTGAAATTGGAGCATAACACTAATCTGTATTGAATAAGTGTACAATATCCAAACTTATGAATTCATAGGCTACTGAAATATACAATTACATGAGATATTCAAATGCATAAGGATTCCATTCGAAGTAGTCAAAAACTAGGCTTACTAAATCTAGTCAAATCCCCCATAGGTGCATAAAGCAGTTTCCAAATCTACCTAGAGGCTCACGAATTGGAAAAGTCAAGTAGGAAATATAATAAGTGATGAAAAGACAAATAATACATGATTTTATTAGGAGAAAATAATGGAGGATGATGAGGGAAAAAAACAAGTCAACTACACCTAGTCTTACTTTCCCTTTTGCCATAAATCTCAATAAAGCAGGCAACTTAGCAGAAAAAGAAGATATGCGCTAGGGAGGATCTGGAATAAAGAAGATATGCTAAATACAAATTTCAGGAGGTTTCCCAAGCGCTCCATGACTTAGTTTTAGCAAGTTTTACTTCTATGGCATGTGGAAGAGAACTTACATAGAGTGGAATATTGGAAACTAGGCAAATAAGACAAAAATGGATTAATTAATATCTAAGGTAGGTAAATATTGGTTGATTATTCTAAAAAGAGAGAGAGAGAGAGAAGAAAGGAGGAGAATATATGTTTAGGGGTTTTATCTTATAAATATTATATAGAGGAATTTTTGTTGGGTTTTGTTCCCCTTGAGGGTTTTCCAAAATAAATATTGTGTATATCTTGTGATTGTGTTTCTTTCAGTCATTATGAATATGCTACTGTTGTGAATTTGTATCAAAAACTAATTATATACAGCTTAGCATATAAAATATTAACATGGTGTCAAATCTATCCCGAAGAGAACAGCTTTCACAAGGTGAAAATCTCTCTCCTTCTCCTTCGGAAGAAATTAGGGTTTCTGTAAAGTTTGAAATTTCAAAGATATGCTTGCATAGAAATTTGTGACGCCATTGAGCACATATATTGAGCCTAATATCTAATTTTTTGGGTGGTCGAATCTCCATGAAGTACAAACCCTAGTATGACACTAAACCAGAAAACTGCAGAAAACCAGAACTAGAAATTCTAAAGAAGATGCAACTTCGCAACAAATCTTTGAAGGGTAAATGTTTGGGATATATAGAAACCAATTGGACCAACCGAATCACCTTATTCAAGTGCATCTCCTGGTAAGGTGATATTTTCATTTTGAGAAATTTCAATTTTTAGTGACCTCCTGGATATGATGGCCACAAGTACTAAGATTGAGGAAAAACTAGAAGGAATAGCAAGCTTCCTATCATGGAAGTATAGGATTGGTCTCATTATTAGAGATAGCGGTCTTGATAATTAAATAAAGGATGAAGTTGCATAACCAAAAGAATATGAAGCTAAGGAGAAGCATAAGAAAGAGATAATCAGGCCAATGATGATCATTGTTGATTCTATCAAATATCACTTGATCCCTCAAGTGTCATCTATGAAGGCACCAATTAAAATGTATCATGCACTTTCCATAATGTATGAGGGAAGGAACATCAACAGAAATATGAATGTAAGAGTTCAACTAAGGGCACCAAGATAAGAAAAGGATAATCAATTCAAGATTACTTCACAAGGGTCTCCATAGTCAGGGAACAACTAAATGCTATTAGATACACCCTTGGTGAGGATGAACTAGTTATGACTACTGTCAATGGACTCACTAGACCTTGGGAGTCATTCATATATACTTTGTGTGCCAGGAAAGAAAGTATGAAGTTTGGCATTGTATGGGAAGATTGCATTGAAGAAGAAGCTAGATTAGCTAACATAGAAGCTCTACTTAGAGAATATGATCAATATCTATCCATCCATACTAAAGTAAGAAAAAAAATCAAACTTAAAGAAATGTAGTCATAAACCTTCAAAGAAGAAGTTTCAAAAGAAAAGAGTAAACAATCAGAGGCTCAAAGTATCAATGCTATAACTATAATAATATAGGATACCTTGCCAGAGAGTATCCATCAAAGAATAAAAACAGCAAAAGACATCATGCTCATCTAGTTGAAGATGAGGATGAGGAAGAAATAACTTGAAAGAGACTGAAAAAAGAAGAATATGTACTATTCTCTGCACCCTCTGGGTCTGTAACACCTGGAGAAGATACATGTCTTATTGATAGTGGTCCTTCAAAGCACATGACAGGGAAAAAACAAAATTTGTCAAGACTTGAAGAAAAGATTTCTCCTCATAAAGTATAATTAGGATATGACTATCAATATCCCATCAAAGGTATTGGTGAATCAGGCTACAAGCTTGACTCTGGGAATTCCATGAAGATGAAGGAAGTACTATATGTACCAAGTGCGCAAAAGAACCTGCTTCCCATATCAACACTAGATAAGAAATGATATAGAGTTTCTTTCATAGATGGACAAGCACTTATGTAGTCCAAAGGAAAGACACTTGAATATGTTGTGGTCACTGGTGAAGAAGAAGGGGGACTATACAAACTTAAAGGACATCCAAAGACAACCCTTGTCCATGATACTACTAGCTCAAGTGAACTATGGCATAGGAGGCTTGCTCACATTAACTACAAAGCGCTACCCTATGGAATTTGCAAAGGATGTGAAAGAGGAAAGAAAATCAAGAATCCCTTTCCAAAAAGTGAAACAAAGACTAAAGGTACATTGGATTTAATTCATTCCGATGTATGTGGTCCTATGCCCTCCATATTGTTAAGTGGATATGAATATTATGTCACATTTAATGATGACTATTCAAGAAAGACATGGATATATTTGTTGAAGAGAAAGAGTGAATTGTTTGAGAAATTCAAGGAATTTAAAGCCTTGATAGAGAACCATTCATAAATAAGAATGAAGACACTGAGATCAGAGAATGGTAGAGAATATACTTCAAAATAATTTGAAGCATTGTGCAAAGAGGCTAGAATCAAGAAGGAACTGACCACTCCCTACACTACTCAAGAGAATATTGTTGCAAAAAGAAAGAATAGAACTAGTATGGAAGCAATGAAAATAATGGTTCATGACCAAGAAATTCCCTTGCACCTGTGGGCTGAAGCAACAAGGAAAACTGTGTATGCACATAATAGATTATCTCACAGTGCTTTTGGATTCAAGACTTCTGAAGAAATGCATATAGGAAAGAAATACAGACTCACTCACTTGTGTAGCACATAGGGTAGAGAGAGAAAGAGAGAGAGAGAGAGATAATAAAGGAGGAGAATATTTGTTTAGGTGTTTTATCTTATACATCTTATATAGATGAAGTTTTGTTGGGTTCTATTCCCCTTGAGGGTTTTCCAGAATAAATATTGTGTCTATCTTGTGATTATGTTTCTTTCAATGATTATGCGTATGATACTATTGTGAATTTGTATTAAACACTAATGATATCTAACTTAGAATATGAAACCTTAACATCGTGTTAGAGATAGCTTGAATAGAACAACTTTCACAAGGTAAAAATCTCTCTCCTCTCCCTTCGAAAGAAATTAGGGTTTCTGCAATGTTTGGAATTTGGAAGATATACTTGCATAGAAATTGGTGCCTCCATAGAGCACATCTATTGAGCCCAAGATAAAAAATTTTGAGTGGTTGAATATCCAAGAAAGGAAAACGTTAGTTTGGAGCTGAACTAGAAAACTATAGAAAACCAGAACTAGAAATTCTATAGAAGTTGCAACCTCGCAAGCAAGGTTTGAAGGGTAAATATTTGGGATCTCCAGAAACCAATTGGACCAACCAAATCACCTCAGTAAAGTGCATCTCCTGATAAGGTGATATTTTCATTTTATAAATTTTCATTTTTTAGTGACCTCCTGGATATGATGGCCCCAAGCACTAAGATTTAGGACAAACTGGAAGGCATAGAAAACTTCCTAGCATGGAAGTATATGATTGGTCTCATTCTTAAAGAGAATTTCCCTAAGAAGTAAATCAAGTATGAAGTTACAGAACCAAAAGAAGATGAAGCTAAGGAGAAGCATGAGAAAGAGCTAATCAGGGAAATGATGGTCATTGTTGATTCTATCAAATATCACTTGATCCCTCAAGTGTCATCTATGAAGGCACCAAAGAAAATGTATGATGCAATTTCCATAGTGTATGTGAAAAGGCACATAAAAAAAAATGTGAATTTGAGAGCTTAATTGAAGGGCATCAATATGAGAAAAGGAGAATCAATTCAAGAGTACTTCAAATGGGTCTCCCACTTCAGGGAACAACTAAATTTTATTGGAGACACCCTTAATGAGGATAAACTAGGTATGACTTCTCTCAATGGTCTCACTAGACCTTGGGAATCATTCATATAGACTATGTGTGCTAGAAAAGAAAGTATGAAGTTTGACATTGTGTGGGAAGATAGCATTTAAGAAGAATCTAGAGTAGCTAACAGAGAAGCTCTACTTAGATAAGATGATCAAGCTCTAGCCATCCATACTAAAGGAAGAAAACAATCAAATTTAAAGAAAGGTAGTCATAAACCTTCAAAGAAGAAGTTTCAAAAGAAAAGAGTAAACAATCAAAAGAAATATTACTCAAAGTATCAATGCTAGTGACTATCATTAGGTAGGTCACCATGCTAGAGAGTGTCCATCAAATAATAACAACTAAGAAATACATCATGCTCATCTAGATGAAGATGAGCATGAGGAAGAAATACCTTGAAACAGACTAAAAAAAGAAGAATATGTACTATTATCTACACTCACTCAGTCTGTAACATCTGGAGAAGATACATGACTTATTGATAATGGTACTTCAAAGCACATGATAGGGAAGAAGAAAAATCTATGAAGACTTGAAGAAAATAGTTCGCCTCAGAAAGTATCATTAGGAGACAACTATCAATATCCCATCAAAGGTATTGGTGAATCAAGCTACAAGCTTGACTTCGGGACTTCCATGAAGATGAAGGAAGTATTATATGTACCAGGTTTGAAAAAGAACCTACTTTCCACCTCATCACTAGATAAAAAAGGATATATAGTTTATTTCATAGATGGACAAGTACTTATGTGGTCTGAAGGAAAGACACTTGAATATGATGTTGTCATTGGTGAAGAAGAAGGGGGGTTGTACAAAATGAAAGGACATCCAGAGACAACACTTGTCCATGAGACTACTAGCTCAAGTGAACTCTGGCATAGGAGTATTTCTCACATTAACTACAAAGCACTACCCTATGTGAGAAAGTTGGTAACAGGGTTACCATATCTGAATATTGATCATGAAGCAACATGAAAAAGATGTGCAAGAGGAAAGAAAATCAAGAATCCCTTTCCAAAAAGTGAAACAAAGGATAAAGGTACATCGGAATTAATTCATTCTAATGTATGTGGTCCTATTCCCTCCATATTGTTAAGTGGATATGAATATTATGTCACATTTATTGATGACTATTCAAGAAAGACATGGATACATTTCTTGAAGACCAAGACTAAACTGTTTGAGAAATTCAAGGAATTCAGAGCCTTGATAGAGAACCATTCAGAAAGAGGAATCAAGACACTGAGATCAAATAATGGTAGAGAATATACTTCAAAATAATTTGAAGCATTTTGCAAGGAGGCTAGAATCAAGAGGGAACTGGCCACTCCCTACAATCCTAAATAGAATGGTGTTGTAGAAAGAAAGAATAGAACCATTATGGAAGCAATGAAAACAATGATTCATGACTAAGTCCTCCCCATTCACCTGTGGGATGACACAATAAGGACAACTATGTATGTGCAGAATATATTATCTCACAGTTCTCTTGGATTCAAGACTCCTGAAGAAATGTATACATGAAAGAAACACATACTCACTCACTTATGTAGCGCATAGGGGAGAGAGAGAGAGAGAGAGAGAGAGAGAGAGAGAGAGAGAGAGAGAAGAAAGGAGGAGAATATATGTTTATGTGTTTTATCTTATACATCTTATATAGATGAAGTTTTGCTGGGTTCTATTCCCCTTGAGGGTTTTCTAGAATAGATATTGTGTCTATCTTGTGATTGTGTTTCTTTCAATGATTATGCATATGATACTGTTAATGAGAATTTGTATTTAACACTAATTATATCTAAATTAGCATATGAAATATTAACATGGTGTTAGAGCTATCTTGTATAGAACAACTTTCACAAGGTGAAAATCTCTCTCCTCTCCCTCAAGAAGAAATTAGGGTTTCTGCAATGTTTGGAATTTTCAAGATCAACTTCCATAGAAAATTATGCCTCCATATAACACATCTATTGAGCCCAAGATCGAATTTTTTGAGTGCTTTAATATCCAGGAAAGACAAACCTTAGTTTGGCGCTAAACTAGAAAACAGTAGAAAACTAGAACTAGAAATTCTGCAGAAGTTGCAACCTCGCAAGCAAGGTTTGAAGGGTCAAGATTTGCGATCTCCAAAAACCAATTGGACCAACCAAATCTCCTTAGTTAATCACATCTCCCAGTAAGGTGATATTTTCATTTCAAATATTTTCAATCTTTAGTGACCTCCTGGATATGATGGCCCTAAGCACTAAGCTTTAGGACAAATTGGAAGGAAAAAAAAACTTCCTATCATGGAAGTATAGGATTGGTCTCATTCTTAAAGAGAATTTCCTTGAGAAGTAAATCAGAGATGAAGTTGCAGAACCAAAAGAAGATGAAGCTAAGGAGAAGCATGAGAAAGAGCTAATCAGGGAAATGATGGTCATTGTTGATTATATCAAATATCACTTGATCCATCAAGTGTCATCTGTTAAGTCACCAAATAAAATGTATGATGCACTTTCCACAATGTATGCGAATAGGCACATCAACAAAAATATGAATTTGAGCTCAACTGAAGGGCACCAATATGAGCAAAGGAGAATCAATTCAAGATTACTTCGCAAGGGTATCCCACTTTAGGGAACAACTAAATTCTATTGGAGACACCCTTGATGAGGATAAACTAGTTATGAATTCTCTGAATGGTCTCAGTAGACCTTGGGAATCATTCATACAGACTCTATGTGCTAGAAAAGAAAGTATGAAGTTTGACATTGTATTGGAAGATGGCATTGAAGAAGAATCTAGAGTAGCTAACAAGGAAGCTCTACATAGAGAAGCTGATCAAGCTCTAGCCATCCATACTAAAGGAAGAAAACAATCAAACTTAAATAAAGGTAGTCATAAACCTTCAAAGAAGAAGTTTCAAAAGAAAAGAGTAAACAATCAGAAGAAATATTACTCAAAGTATCAATGCTATAACTGTCATAAGATAGGTCACCTTCCCAGAGAGTGTCCATCAAAGAATAACAACAACAAAAGACATCATGCTCATCTAGATGAAGATGAGGATGAGGAAGAAATACCTAGAAAGAGACTGAAAAAAGAAGAATATGTAGAAGACTATGTACTATTATCTGCACTCTCTTGGTGTGTAACACCTGGAGAAGATACATGGTTTATTGATAGTGGTGCTTCAAAGCACATGACAGGGAAGAATCAAACTCTGTGAAGACTTGAAGAGAATAGTTCTCCTCAAAAATTATCATTAGAAGATGACTATCAATATCTCATCAAAGGTATTGGTCCATCAGGCTACAAGCTTGACTCTGGGACTTCCATGAAGATGAAGGAATTACTATATGTACCAGGTTTGAAAAATAACCTACTTTCCATCTCATCACTAGATAAAAAGGATATAGAGTTTCTTTCATAAATGGACAATTACTTATGTGGTCCAAAGGAAAGACACTTGAATATGATGTTGTCATTGGTGAAGAAGAAGGGGGGTTGTACAAAATGAAAGGACATCCAGAGACAACACGTGTCCATGAGACTACTAGCTCAAGTGAAATATGGAATAGGAGTATCTCTCACATTAACTACAAAGAACTACCCTATGTGAGAAAGCTGGTAACGGGGTTACCATATCTGAAGATTGATCATGAGGCAACATGAAAAATATGTGCAAGAGGAAAGAAAATCAATAATCCCTTTCCAAAAAGTGAAACAGAGACTAAAGGTACATTGGAATTAACTAATTCTAATATATGTGGTCCTATTCCCTCAATATTGTTAAGTGGATATGAATATTATGTCACATTTATTGATGACTAGTCAAGAAAGACATGGATATATTTATTAAAGATCAACACTGAATTGTTTGATAAATTCAAGGAATTCAAAGCCTTGATAGAGAACCATTCAGAAAGTGGAATCAAGACACTAAGATAAGATAATGGTAGAGAATATACTTGAAAAGAATTTGAAGCATTTTGCAAGGAGGATGGAATCAAGAGGGAACTGACCACTGCCTACTATCCTCAACATAATGGTGTTGTAGAAAGAAAGAATAGAACCAATATGGAAGCAATGAAAACAATGATTCATGACCAAGGCCTCCCCATGCACCATTGGGATGATGCAATAAGGACAACTATGTATGTGAAAAATAGATTATCTCACAGTGCTCTTGGATTCAAGACTCCTGAAGAAGTGTATACATGAAAGAAACACATACTCACTCACTTCTGTAGCGCATAAGAGAGAGAGAGAGAGAGAGAGAGAGAGAGAGGAGAATATATTTTTAATGTTTTTATCTTAGGCATCTTTTATAGAGAAATTTTCGTTCAGTTTTATTCCCCTTGAGGGTTTCCCAGAATAAATACATTTGTCTATCTTGTGATTATGTTTCTTTCAGTGATTATGCATATGCTACGATTGTGAATTTTGATTAAACACTAATGATATCTAGTTTAGAATATGAAATCTTAGCATGGTGTCAGAGCTAGCCTGAATAGAACAACTTTTACAAGGTGAAAGTCTCTCTCCTCTCCCTCTAGAAGAAATTAGGGTTTCTGCAAAGTTTGGAATTTGGAAGATATGATTGCATAGAAAGTTGCACCTCCATAAAGAAAATATATTGATCCCATTATTGAATTTTTTGGGTGGTTGAATCTCCAGGAAATACAAAACCTAGTTTGGCCCTGAACCAGAAAACTGCAGAAAACCAGAACTAGAAATTCTGTGGAACCTGCAACCATGCAAGAAAGCTTTGAAGGGTAAATATTTGGGATCTCTAGAAACCAATTGGACCAACCAAATATCCTCACTCAAGCGCATAACCTGGTAAGGTGAGATTTCATTTTGAGAAATTTCAATTTTTAGTGACCTCCTGGATATGATGGCCCCAAGCACAAAGATTGAGGACAAACTGGAAGGCATACTAAACTTCCTAGCATGGAAGTATAGAATTGGTCTCATTATTAAATAGAATGGCCTTGAGAAGTAAATCAAGGATGAAGTTGCAGAACCAAAAGAAGATTAAGCTAAGGAGAAGCATGAGAAAGATCTAATCAAAGCAATGATGATCATTGTTGATTCTATCAAATATCACCTGATCCCTCAAGTGTCATCTATGAAGGCACCAAATAAAATATATGATACACTTTCTAGAATGTATGAGGGAAGGAACATCAATAGAAAGATCAATTTGAGAGCTCAACTAAAGGGCACCAAGATGAGCAAAGGAGAATCAATTCAAGATTACTTCATATGGGTCTCGCACTTCAGGGAAAAACTAAATTATATTGGAGACACCCTTGATGAGGATGAACTATTTATGATTGCTCTCAATGGTCTCAATAGACCTTGGGACTCATTCATACAAACTCTATGTGCCAGAAAAGAAAGTATCAAGTTCTACATTGTATGAGAAGATTGCATTCAAGAAGAAGCTAGAGTAGATAATAGAGAAGCTCTACTTAGAGAAGATGATCAATATCTATCCATCCATGCTAAAGGAAGAAAACAATAAAACTTAAAGAAAGGTAGTAATAAACCTTCAAAGAATAAGTTTCAAAAGAAAAGAGTAAAAAATCAGAAGAAATATTACTCAAAGTATCAATGTTATAACCGTCATAAGATAGGACACCTTGCCAAAGAGTGTACATCAAATAATAACAACAAAAAAATACATCATGATCATTTATCTGAAGATGAGGATGAGGAAGAAAGACCTCAAAAGAGACTGACAAAAGAATAATATGTAGAAGAATATATATTATTCTCTACACTCTCTGGGTCTGTAACACCTAGAGAAGATACATGGCTTATTGATAGTGGTGCTTCAATGCACATGACAGAGAAGAAGCAAACTCTATCAAGACTTGAAGAAAAGAGTTCTCAAAAAGTATAATTAATAGATGACTATCAATATCCCATCAAAGGTAAATTGGTGAATAAATATACAAGCTTGACTCTGGGACTTCCAAGAAGATGAAGGAAGTACTATATTTACCAAGTTTGAAAAAGAACCTACTTTCCATCTCAGCACTAGATAAGAAAGGATATAGAGTTTATTTCATAGATGGACAAGTACTTATGTGGTCCAAAGGAAAGAAACTTGAAGATGTTGTGGCCATTGGTGAAGAAAAAATGGTACTATACAAACTCAAAGGACATCCAGAGGCAAGACTTGTCTATGAGAATACTAGCTCAAGTGAACTATGACATAGGAGGCTTGCTCACATTAACTACAAAGCACTACCCTTTGTGAGAAAAGTGGTAACAAGGTTACCAGATCTGAATATTGATCATGAGGGAACTTGCAAAGGATGTGAAAGAGGAAAGAAAATCAAGAATCCCTTTCCAAAAAGTGAAACAAAGACTAAAGGTACATTGGAATTAATTCATTCTGAAGTATGTGATCCTATTCCCTCCATATTGTTAACAAGTGGATATGAATATTATGTCACATTTATTGATGACTATTCAAGAAAGACATGGATATATTTATTGAAGACCAAGAGTGAACTGTTTGAGAAATTCAAGGAATTGAAATCCTTGATAGAGAACCCTTCAGAAAGAAGAATCAAGACACCTAGATCATATAATGGTAGAGAATATACTTCAAAATAATTTGAAGAATTCTCCAAGGAGGATAGAATCAAGAGGGAACTTACCACTCCCTACAATCTTGAACAAGATGTTGTTGTAGAAAGAAATAATAGAACCAGTATGGAAGCAATGAAATCAATGATTCATGACCAAGACCTTCCCATGCACCTGTGGGATGAAGAAACAAAGGACAACCGTGTATGTGCAGAATGGATTATCTCACAATTCTCTTGGACTCAAGACTCCTGAAGAAATGTATACAGGAAAGAGACCTGAAGTAAGCCATATCAAGATATTTGGTTGTCCAATATATGTGCATATTCTTAAAGAGAAGAGAACCAAGTTGTATCCTTCTAGAAAGAAGAGAATATTTGTTGGATATGGTGAAGTCTCTAAATCCTCCAGGATATACAATTCAAGATTCCATCATATAGATATTAGTAGGGATGTAAAATTTGATGAAGAGACAACTCTCAAGAAATATAGGAGGTGTCAGCTGAAGAAGTACATGAAGAGGATGTACCTTCTAGAATGGTAGAAGCTAAACCCTCTCCTAAAATAGTAGCATCTAAATATCATGATATGCTATAACCTCAGAAACCCCCTACTATGGATATATATTGAAAGAGAAAACCTACATTGGTAAGATAAATAATAAAGGAAGTAGAGAAATATGGAGCTCCAGGAGGCTCCATAAGAACAAGAAAAAGATCAAATCCATACTTGAGTTATGGAGCTTTGATGTGTGACCTTGTAGATCAAGAACCCACCAACTATGAGGAAGTTTCACGTAAGAAATATTGGGTGGAAGAAATGATGAAAGAATACCGGTCAATAATGAAGAATGATGTTTGGGATATAGTACCCAAACCAGAAAACAAGAGTGTGGTATCTTCGAAATGGATCTACAAGATAAAACATGTTGTTGATGGACGTATTGAAAAGTAGAAGAAAATATTTGTGGCTAGAAAAATCTCTCAAAAAGAGGGGATTGATTATGAAGAGACATTTTCTCCAGTAGAAAGGTACACTTCCATTAGAACCATCATGGCACTTTCTTCCATAATGAAGTGGGATCTACACTAAATGGATGTAAAGACAACCTTCCTGAATGGTATGATTGAGGAAGACATTTACATCGAACATCCACAAGGATTTGAAGCCGAAGACAGAGTGAATCATGTATGTAAGTTGAAAAAGGATCTGTATGGACTGAAGCAATCCCCTAGAGATTGGTATGGTACAATAGATAGCTTCTCGACAATCTTGGGATTTACCAAAAGTAAATATGATCCTAACCTTTACATGAATATTATGGATGATCAACCAGTCATACTATTACTGCATGTAGATGATCTATTTTTTACTAGAAATGGGAAAAAGATCACAGAGAGCAAGAAGAAGCTAGCCGAAGAATCCGAGATGAAGGATCTTGGATTGATGCATTATTTCCTTAGGTTGGAAGTGTGGCAGAGCATAGAAGGAATCTTTCTAAACCAGGGAAAGTATGCAGTAGAAATATTGAAAATATTTGATATGTTGGATTGTAAAGCCATGGCCACACCCATGGACACCAACCTGAAGCTGTTATCTGATGAATCATCAAAGTTAGTGGATATGACTTAGCATAGACAGATTATTGGGTTATTAATGTATTTGATGAATACAAGGCCAGATATATGCTTTGGTGTGAACACCTTAAGTCAGTATCTATTTAAACATAGACAAGTTCACTTGGTAGTTGCAAAGCATGTGATGACGTACCTAAAAGGTATGATAGACTTTCGACTATACTATGTTAGAGATCATTACTATAGATTTTATGGATATAGGGATTCAGATTGGGTAGGAAGTGTCATAGATAGAAAGAGCACCTTAGGTGGATGTTATTGTCTAGGATCTGCCATGATCTCATTGTTTAGTAAGAAGTAGTCTAGTGTTTCTGTTGGCTTCTTTGGGCAGACCTGGGTTTACTATAATCAACCAACAACACCCCTAGCTCACTGGCCCTTTCGGCGACAGACCGCAAAGCAGCCTGAAGTCTCACCCGAAGTGACTCTAATGGGTTTTCCAAGGACTCAAGTGTCTTGGACCAGGTTCTATGGAAATCCTACTTGTGACTCGCAGCTCTTCTAGCTGGGGGGTCTCTTTCTCTGCGCATCGCACGACCTTCTGCTCACGTCACATGATCTCCTCATCTCACAGATCTTCTAGCTGCGAGATATTCCTTTATACCGCCGTGTGCTCCTTCTCTATGTCACGCACTTTCCCTAACTCGTGATATCTCGGGCCTTATCGCATCGCCGCGCACCGTGCGACACGCAGCTCCTGCCCAATGCTAAGTCCTCAACCAGTGGTATCACGCATCGCAGCTCCTCTGCCAATGTGGTATCACCTCTCTGTGATATCCTACCTCCGCGGTTTAGCGCACTTAACATTGCTCGTGTCGACGTGCAAGACTTAACATACAAGGCTATTCGATACTGCAACTAGTGACTGTTTCACGCAAAGCATAAATGAACCATATACAACATGCCAAAGACTTTCGACTTATGTTTATCCTTCTATATTGCTGTGAACTGATTAACACATTCATTCATTAAACTGTAACCAAAATCCATGAAATGAGTGAGAACTGCATAAGTAAACATAAGACATAAACTAATCGCATAACACTTGATTTTAACGTGGTTCACCTCCAGGATGGAAGTTACGTCCACAGAACTGTGTTTTTCTTATAGCTCAGGGGAAGGTAAAACACAGTTATGCTGCACCGCATATGCAGCTCAAGATCTTCTCTCTTAGATCTCTTTTATCTCTATATTTCTCTCCTACAATATACTCTTCCCTCTCTGTCGATCCCTGCAGATCGTTACATGCATACTCTATAAGCCAGCTACTGGTTACAGTAAGATTGCTACCGCTAATAACAGAACTAGAGCTAGGCTTTTACAACAGTCTAACAGTCTGCAAAACACTACTAACAAATGAATGAACCAACTACTGACCAACTAACCAACCAACCCACCAACCAACCAACCAACCCTTTTACAATACAAAATATATCCCTTTATAGGCATCCCTAAGGTCTCACCATTACAACACTGTGGGCCTATCCCAACAGTAACCCAAAACCCTAACTAGTGACAGTCGGCCATATCTGTACTTGAGGTAACCACTTTCCGTCACACCACAACTCTCTGCAGTCTTCCATGCTTCCCGGCACTGATCATGGGTACTATGCACCGCTTCGCTTTTTTGTCCTTCGTCTTCAATGCTTCAGCCTCGCTGCTCCTTCTCCTTTATGAGGGTCGCTGAGCCCTCCTGTCTTCCGTCGTTGCCTTCAATGCAGTGGGTGAGCTCTCTCTTCTCAGCCGCTCAGGTACCGTTGCCTTTCTTGACTTTTCTATCTTAAAAGTCATGGTTACCGGCTCTGTTTTGCAGTTGGAAACGTGCTACGGCGTCGTAGCTCTATCTTATCTTCTTTCCGCCAAAACTTATCTCTCCGCTAAACTAGCATCTTCTTCTGTAGCTGCGGGACCCCGCTCCAACAATCACCTAACACTTACTTGTGGCTCGTCCCCCAGCCACTATCAGCGGGCTTCTCCTACTGTAGCTTTGCCTTGGCTTCCTGCGAAGTCCTCTGCAACTTGTCTCGAAGTCCTGCGACTTCGTTCTTCATCTCCTCGACACGCTCTTGTGCCGAGTCAAGGAAAGCTTGACTAATACTGGCATCTTCTGTGGTGTCAATTTTCTCTCTGGTGGTAGTGAACTCCTTCACTCGCTGCTCAACCGTATCGACTATCTCTGCGATTTGCTCTTGATATGGTTGAAGCAGGTCATTAATGTGTATCTCCTTTGTTCTTAATTGCTGCGCTTCCTGCTGCAAGCAGTTCATTTCCTTTGTCTTCCTCATCTTTTGGAGAGCTGCCAAGCCCTTAATTTCTTCTTTCATTGACGCTACAGTATTCTCTACCTGCTGAATACTTTGCTGGATTTCTACTTTCTCTGGCGGCTCATCTAACTCAGCCCATGTTTTCATTACGTCGGTTAGTACTAACCGTGCTTTGTCGATGCGAGACTGCATCTGTGCAGAAGTGAGTCGAAGGGCTTCTACTTGTGCTTTCTAGTCTACCTGGGAGGTGTCTCGTATGCAAGCCTCAAGCTCAGTGATCTGTTCTTCATGGCCTGCCTTCATCCTGGCCACGGTTTCTTCTAGATCCTTTGCTCTGTCTGCTACTCTTCTTAGCTTCTACGGAACTGGTAAGGCAAAATCAATGTTACATTGGGGCAGTTCCAATGCAATGCTCTGTAAAACTTGAGAAAGATCTTGCTCTCTTTCCTCATATGTTCGTACTTCGTCTGCCCTTTTTCTGAACACTGATAGCAAGTGCTGCATTCTGTTGCTTCAGCTGCGTATTCTGTTTGTAAGTCTCGAGCTCTCTACTCCTGAGCTCTACGCCTAGCTGCTGCTGGATCATCTGCAACTGATCAATATGAAAATCTGCAAGGTTAGCCTCAATGGTTTGTCTAAACTGAGCTGGTGGGTCCTTCATTGTCACAGGGAATCAGATACTCCCTGGTGGAATTAACACAGTATTGAGGAAATCTTTTGCTAATCTTTCCTGGCGGGACATCGGCGGTGTCGAAGTTTCTCCAGCGGTCGCCTTTACCAGTAGAATGTACCTCATGGCAGTCTTCTCTGTAATTATTTTTAAGTCTAGAAGCTGCTTTTCTACTGTGCTCTGTCTTTTTTCCTACGACTCCTTCATCACGTCAAGTGAGTCCTTCAATGTGTCACATGTCCTTGTTGTGATGAGTTCATAGTCATCGTCTGTCAATGCGGTCTTAAGAGATGGCTTTGAGGTTTTCTGTTTTTTCTTCTGCTGAGCCTCTGGTGGCCCTTCTTCTCCATTCTTTGCAGTCCGTGCCTCTGATGGCACTTGCTGTGAAGGTTTCCTCTTTTCCCTTGGTAGTGGTGTTTCTGTTGAAGATTGCGTCTGGGTGTCTACTTTGTCTTTGTCCTTGTCCTGGGGTTCTGTCTGTGCGGTGTCTGATGATAGTGGTGCGGTATCTTCATATTCCTGCTTCCATTGGTCATTGAAGTCTCTTGTGACTCCTTCGACGTCCTGTGCTGTCATCCTCAACGAGCCAGGACCCCAATCATCCTGCTTAGTCCTTTTCGGTCGCAGATAGATTAAATGGCTGTCTGCCATAAAATTTAGCCGACTATCGTATATGTCCACAGTCTCCGTGCTGATCCGTGGGGTCTCTTGAATGATCTTCATCAACAGCTTATAGTAGTCATGGAATACCATAGTATTTACTGCTTTCTTGGCTGGGCTGTTGGTCTCCCATAAGCTGGCATAATGCACACCTCTGGGCGCGCTACCTGCTATCTGTGGAAGCTAGGTATGGGGCGGCTCCTTCCATCCGACAAATGCACAAAGTATAAGCAACCATGAAAAATGGAAATGGTGGTTTGCTTCATCCTGAGCTGCTAAGCAATCTGCTTGAAGCATATTTAATAAGAATAGAGACCAATTGAACTGTTCCCCCTCTGTGACCTGTATGTCAAGGTGAATTACGGATCCTATAACTTCCTTTGGTCGAACCTTGGTTAGCAGTCTGCCTGTGAGCAGACTAGCGGTGAATCTAAGTGTCTCATTTTCTATGCTTGAGATGTCATAAGCCCATCCTCCTCTCTGCATCTGATACTTAGTTACTAGGGCTTGTGGTAACTTAGAGTCCTTGGTTTTTCCTGTTGTCTGTATATCAGGGTGTTTACCCATCTTGGATAGGCCGGTGATACGATGTATCAAATCGACGTTTAGGTCGACCTTGTTTCCTAGCCAGAGGTACCCTCCATGTACACAAGAAAGTAAAATGCGCACCACGACATTAACCTCTGCACCCCGTCCAAAATGAGGTAATCTCAGCAAATTGAGCAGACCTGACCGCTCAAGAATCTGGACATGTGGAAGGGGAACATATTCATCTCTCCCTGTCCTTGGGTTCTTCTCAATATTTAGATAGTTGTCCGGCTTGAACTGGGGATATGTCTTACCATCTCCCAGGTTATAATCTACAAATTTGACAACAGCAGCATATCCTACTAGGTCTCCATTTTCTTTTACTCGAGAATCAATGGGTGGTATGGGAACAATATACTTAGCATTCTTAGGAATTCTTTCCTCTGGTGCGCCTTCAAATCGTCGTATCATGTAGTTTGTTGTGCTATGGACTTCTTCCTCATGCTCTGAACCGAATTCATCATTGAACTAAGATTGGCTCCTCGTCTGTGGTTGCTGTTTGGGCTGTGACGAACTTGGTGGAGCACCCTTAGATGGCGTCATCATGGTGGACCTACAGCCATGACACTGAAACCTTCTCAAAATGTTTTCTATAGGTTCGTCCTCGAACAGAACCCACTCAGTGTAAAACGGCGGACGTGCAATGGCTGCAACTGCTGAAAATCACAGCACTCTGTAACAAACTTAGCTCTTCACAGGGAATTCTTAACAATGCACTCTACAGCTCTCGGTTTTTCTGCAAACGTAACCGTCCCAATTGAATACTTTCTGCTTTTATGCCCAATACGATAATCCCGGACGCAACGGTCATCTAGACTGAACCCGTCGGTCGTCATCAATGCCTGGACAAGACCACACCCGTCATCCGATCCTTAATCAATGAGGAAATCCGATCGAATTTCCCTCGAAACGTGTGTGCACAGGCACCGGTCTTGTCGGAGATTTGCCAAATCTGGAAAAATTTATTATACTACTGCCAAATCTACGGTAAGATATACCAGTCATTGCCTCATTAACTACCTGTCAGATGCTGACTTGACTGGCTCTTTTTCGGTTGCAAAACTGAGTACGTGGCACGGGGAAACATCGCACTGCCGTGATGCGACTCCGCATCACCTGCGTAAAACAATACTACTCTTTTTTCTTTATTTTTTTCTTTTTTTAGAAACTGAACCGACCTGATGCGATTCCTCATACTTAGAATAATACCTGCCGGTGTAGCCTAGTTCTCGGTGCAATGCCTCCTTTCAACTACACTGGACATATGCACCACCATAAACTGGCTAAGCTAGGGCTGAGAGGCGGGGTGGCTATCACTATAGGGCTTAAGCCTACTGCCATTAATCCATGTGGGCAGAAGCTCCCCGTTCAACTAGTTGAGCTGAACGAAACCTCCCTCTGTGACTTGCTGTATCTGATATGGCCCCAGCCAATGCGTCTTGAAATTTCCTGGAAACTTAATGAATTTGTTGTCATAGAGGAGCACTAGGTCTCCGATCTGGAAAGTCTTACTCTTAATGTGTCTGTCGTGCCAAGCTTTTTCTTGTGCCTTCTGCACATTCTGATGGAATCCGGCGATGAATCTGTCTTCTTCTAAGGCAAGTAGTTGTGCTAGACTTTCCTCCACTGTGTCTGTATCAGTCATTCCGGTAATCTGAGCGATTCTTAAGCTGGGAATAATATACTCCATAGGCATAACAGCCTCCTGTCCATACACCAAGCTGAAAGGTGTGTGTCCTGTAAGTTTCTTGCATGTGGTCCTGTACGCCCATAATACAGCGTTAACTCTGAGGTCCCAATCATTCCTTTGGCTATTGCAGATCTTAGTAAGAGCATTTTCTAAAATATTATTAAAGGCCTCCACCGTGCCATTAGCCTGTGGGTGGTAGGGAGTGCTCTTATGGTGCTGGATCTGGAATTCTTCTATCAATGCCTCAATAGTGTTGTTCAAGAAATGTGTGCCTTGATCACTCATCAAAATTACTGGGCATCCAAATCTACTGATGATGTTTTCAAAAAGGAACTGTGCGGCTGTAGCTGCATCACAATTTCTTACTGCTTTGGCCTCTGCCCATCTGGTGAGGTATTCTATTCCAGTGATAATATATCTCGCAGCAATGCGCTTTCCTGGTGGGTTGATAAGACCCACAAAATCTATAGCCCATTTGTCAAATGCGAGCAGCGTGACCTACGGTCGCAGCATCATTTCATCGCGTCGTGAGGGTTTTCCTACCCTTTGGCAGATATCGCAGCATCTGCAAAAGTCCTTGATGTCCTTATGCAACGTAGGCCACCATAATCCTGCCTCCAGGATTTTCTGCGCAGTCGGCTTTCCTGCGAAATGACCTCCTGTGGTTCCTGAATGTGCCTCTCTGATAATAGCGTCTTTTTCATGCGGCATCACACATCTGCACAGAACTTCATCCGGACCTAACTTGTATAGGTGTCCTGTGATGAGGGTGAAGTCTGCTGCTTTAACAACCAACTGCTTCTTTTGCTACTTAGTAAACTCATCAGGTGCTACTCCTGTAGTGAGAAATTGAATAATATCGGCACAGTACTCATTTGTGATCTGGATAGAAAACAACGATGCATCTGGCAGATTGTCGTCTAGGTTACTTGGCTCTTCCCTTGAGTCTATCCGCGACAGATGATCAGGTCTGGCATTCAATCTACCTGGTTACACTATGATTTCAAAATCATACTCCTGAAAGAGGAGTAACCATCTGCAGATTCTCCCCCCTAACACTGGCTTATTGACCAAATACTTCAAGGCAGAATGGTCAGTGAAAATCTTAAATGAGGCACCCAACAGGTAGTGCCTGAACATCTGCAGCGCGTACACCATAGCTAGGCCTTCTCTTTCTGTTGTGGTGTAGTTCTTTTCTGCTGTCGAGAGCTTTCTACTGGAGTATGCGATAGGATGGTCAATATCTCCTTCTCTTGGTAATGTTAGAACAAACCCTAATGCGATGCCAGACGCATCCACATGTACATGAAATGGCTTAGTCCAGTCTGGAAATACTAATATGGGTGCTGTAACCATCTTCTCTTTGAGTGTGTCTGGACTCTACTGACATTCCTCATTCCATAGGAATTTTACATCTTTCTTTAGCAATTTCTCCATTGGTGATGTAATCTTTGCATAGCCCTTGATGAACTTTCTGTAGTACTCGATATGACCAAGTACTGTCCTTAGTTGCTTGACTGAGTTGGGTGCTGGAAGATTTACAATGATGGTGATCTTCGTGGGATCTACCATCAAGCCTTGTCTGCAAACAATGTGACCCAACAAAATACCAAATGGTGCACAAAATATACATTTCTTCAAGTTTAGAGATATCTGGTACTGCCTACATTTCTCTAACATCAGTCTTAAGTCTCCTATATGCTTTTCGATTAGTCCAAATACAGTCCAATCATCAAAATATACTTCTAAGAATTTATGAATGTATTCTTTAAATACAGCAACTACTACTCTAGAAAATATAGCTGGTGCATTCTTAAGACCAAAGGGCATTACCGTATACTGGAACGAGCCCCATTCTGTTGCAAAGGTGGTCTTGGATCGATCTTCTGGATGTATTCTGATCTGATGGTAGCCTGAAAAGCCATCAGTGAAGAAGTAGACCTCCTGTCCTCCCACGTTGTCTAATACCTCATCAGTGAACGGTGTCGGAAATGGATCGTGAAGCGATGCATCGTTGAGCTTGCGCAAATCGACACACATCCTGATGTCTCCTTTTGTTTTCTTTTCTTGTACGACCATGGGGCTAACCCATTCACTTTATTCTACCGGCTCAATGATGCCTGCTACTAGCATCTTATCGATTTCTTCCTTTACTTTTTCTTTGTAGCGCGGATTCAATCTATATGGGTGCTGCTTGACTGGTCTAGCATCCTCCTTCAATGGTATCCTCATAACTCCCAGGTCTCCAACTATTCCCTTCATCTCTGTGAACTTGGTGGGAAATAGGTCCTGATAGTCATGTAACAAATCTGCAATCTGTCCGACTGTTTCATCATTCCAATAGTCTCCAATAGAGGCAAACTTAGGTTCTGCGTCTGTGCCATGATCTTTTTAATCTTGATGGGTTCGGTGATTGCTGGAATCTCTAACTGTGGTCCCCCAACATCATGAGTCCCTTCTGACTCTGGAATGTTGGTGTTGCGAGGATCCTCATCCTCATCCTTATCTTCATTGTCTGGCTTTGCTACGAAATTATAGCACTCAAGCGTGTCTTGCAACTGGATGGCCCACTCAGGTTGAGCCTGCACTGAGATGGTACAGTCTTCAAATATCTTGATCTTGATTATGTCTAGGGCCTGAGCAACGATTGGATGTTCTGATTCAAACGCGAAGGTGAGTAGGAAACTATCTGTCATAAGTGACCATGTGGTCGTCCCCTTGCGCAACTTGGTCTCTGTGTACCAGTTCCTTGGAACTGTTTCCCATTCATCCTTGGGAATGTCCGACCAGTTCTGTTCACATGTCTGAATGTGTGGCCTAGGATCAGTTTTTCCATTGTACTATTGCTAGACATACTCTTTGTCGATAGAAAATCTGATCGCCATCAGTCTTTTAATATCATCCCATGATGCGATATTCTCTTTATGCGCATACCACCATCTTGCAGGTGTGGCTCGTACTGCAAGGTCCATAGCTGCAATCCTCTGCTCGTAAGGAATCTGTTGCTCAAACTGCTCAAGGAAGTCCTGTATATCTATCAGACCATGATATGATGGAATCTCAGTGATCTCTGGGCCAATCCATCGCAGTCACTTACTCATAAACGCACATCTGCACGTTGAGACTTCGTAAAGTCTGTTCTGCCAGTTCTATAGACCAACATCGGAATCCGATGCGCATGAGCTGTCGTATCGCCAACTAATGTTCCCTTCTGCGGTTGGATTGATGTAGTCATTCTGGTTCATAGTCATCTGGTAGAGACTATCCATTTTATGTGCCTCCTCCTCTGCTCGGATAGGTTCAATGTATCTACGACCCTGGTGAGGATCCAGCGGCGCGATGACTCGTATCTGCGCATCCTCAAAGGTCATTTGTCTTCTTTTTAGGTTGATGACAGCCTTGCTACCGATCGCCCAATCGATACTTAATAATGCTGGATACGGTCGAATGTCGCCAATGATTTCTATAACCTCGAAGTCCGCAAAACTGCGAACTCCGTCAATGTCAACTGGCACCTACGGCAGTCGACCCAATGGTGATACTCGCTGCTGGTTAGCTAATCTCAGGTGGATAGGCGATCTGACTAACTGAGGGCTACCCATCTGTTCCCATGTCTGCTTAATCAAAACATTCACCTCTGATCCTAGATCTAAGATGACTTCATCCATTTGAAACTCTCCAATCTGTGCTGTGAGCTTCATCTCCCTTTCGGTCCTTGTATGTCCTGTAATATTATGAACAGCGCGATGTGCACTGCCCAAGAGAGAAGGTTGCTGACACTGATCTATGATGCGCTGTAGCTCGCCGATAGCTTTTTCATTTCTCATGAGTTTCAAGCAACTGCGCAGGAAGGATTGTACGCTTCCTGTCGATTCATCCTCGTCGCATCTCCTCGATGTGGTAGCCTGCGGTATCTGTTCAGGGCTATCGCCACAAGGTGCTTGCTGTGGTACGCCCCTACACGGCGGTACCTGCGATCCTGATTACGTTGGTTCATCAAAGGAAGCCTTGGCTTCATGAAATGTCTCTTTATTCTTCTGTAGGTCGAGTGCTGTTGCTTTACTAGGAGCACTGCGCACCCACTCCTGACTTGTGTTCTTTTCGGTCTCCTGCGATGTCCTACTAGTAGAAACGTCGCTACGAGTCACAATATTGACTCTTGGTTCTAGTTCTACCTGCTCAGCAGCAATAAGCTGGATGTTTTGGTGTACTGATGGCTTAGGGTCTTTGATCTTAGCTATCAAGGTAGGACACTCCTCTATGGTATGATCATAAGATTTGCAGTAGTTACAAGTGGTAGTGGGGCTCTGACAGTCCCTAGCATAGTGTCCTACAATTCTGCAGTTATAACAAGTGATTGGTCCACGACCATGGCCGAAGCCTTCTCCTCATGCAAAGACTCCTCCATGGCCTCGTCCTCTGAATCCTCCTCCACGGCCACCATAAGTCGGATCAGGTTTTGGTTCTGCTGCTGGACCCTGTGTTTCTGACTGGACTCTGTATACGTCATGTTTTCTACCTAACATGAGATCATAGGCTCAGCAATCCTGTTCATTATGTCCGACAGAGCTACAGAAGACACAGTATAGGTTCTTAGGTGTCTGTATACTTCTGAAGCAAAGGGTATTGCTGAGGTGGATGTCCTTGTGTTTTGCATATTTCACACCATGGCCCTTGCATTCGTGGTAAGGGGTTACGAGCCCCTGACGCTAAATATTCTGCAAAGACTGGACAGTTGTCTTTGGTATGACCCTGTGCTTTACATCGTAAGCACCATATGTCTTGCATAACCTCTTTTCCTTTCTTAAGTTCATGTATCTGTAACGTGAGATTGGCCAACTGGTTCTGTATAGTTGTCATGCCTGCACTGGTTTCTGCTAAAGGTGAAACTTCTAGCTTCATCACCATCTCCAACACGTCATCCTGCATCTGGACTTTCTGCTGCATTAGTGGCAATCTGATGTGAGGGAGCAGCGCTGCAATAAACCATTCCTTATGCTGCTCCAGCGCAAACTCAAAGCTTACTTGGTCTATCAGAGCTTTGAATTTCTAGTCAAAGTCCCATACTGACACTCATGGCAGCTGCTTAATATCCTTGAGCTCTGTTATGCACTGAGACTCAGACTTAGGTTCCTTGAACTCTTTAATCATGGCGTTCTTGACTTGGGAAAGTGTCTTGGGTACTGTGGTATACTTTATGTACCATGTTAAAGCTCGATCTCTGAGTGTGGTGACCAACTGTACAAGTTTAAGGTTATCGTCATTGATTGTTTTAATGGTCCACATGGCTTCACATAGAAACCAATGTTGTTTCGGGTCCTCTGCTCATGTACCCTTAAAGGTAGGTAGCTTCATATCATCTCCCATTCTATTTCTCTACGGTAGGTTCTGATTGACTGGATTACTACCACTCAGCGGTGTAGGTGAAGGTGATGTAGCGGTAGTAGGTAGTGTCTGTGAGCTACTGGATGGAGTACCTGTAGGATTACTTTGAGTCCCGGTCTGTTTCTGTGGGGTATAGGGATGGTAAGGGATACCCCCCTCTAGTTCTTCTGTGGTACTAGGACTCGATTGCCTAATATTTTCTGAACTATCTCCAAATACAGGAGAGCTGAAAGCTACTTTATATTTCTTGCCACTACGTGTTCGTCCAATGTCATCAAAATCACTTTCAAACTCTTGTGACATTACTATCTTTACTTATTCATCTGAAATCATGTCCATTACTCCTTTTTCATGTAGCAGCATCTTAATGGACAAGTTTAGAGATTTTAGGTACTTACCACAATATCCTTTGAAGAAGTACCGCACAGTCTCGCTGAAGCTTTTTCTCTGGTCAACTGCAAATTCTGTAACAAAGCCTCCTAGCACACTCGCAAGCCAAAAATCCACTGCTCTCATAATGGAATTGTCGAGGCTCTGCACGGTCTAAATCAGCTCCAGTGTCCAAACAATGTTTCTCTTCTTTTTGAATATGTTCCTATCTGTCAACTTTGATAACCAGTCGTAAAGCTCGTTTCCATAGGTTGCAAAAAATATCGCGTGTATATCTGAAGCGATATGTTTTTGTAACTAGTCCTCTATGCTCAATTTAGGGCTCTGATTTTCTTTCTTGGCAAACTCCCTTAAGTTTGAATCCAGCCACCGGTGAAACTCTTCTCTAGTAGGATGCCAACAGAACATTAGTGCTCTGTTGTTCAAAACCGGCAATGGAACCATTTGTTGGCTTCTTTGGGCAGACTCGGGTTTACTATAATCAACCAACAACACCCCTAGCTCACTGGCCCTTTCGGAAACAGACTGCAAAGTGGCCTGAAGTCTCACCCAAAGTGACTCTAATGGGTTTGCCAAGGACTCAAGTGTCTTGGACCAGGTTCTGTGGCGATCCTACTTGCGACTCGCAGCTCGTCTAACTGCGGGGTCTCTTTCTCTGTGTGTCACACGACCCTCTTCTTGCGTCGCATGATCTCCTCGTCTCATAGATCTTCTAGCTATGAGATATTCCTTTATACCACCGTGCGGTCCTTCTCTATGTCGCGCACTTTCCCTAACTCGCGATATCTCCAGCCTTATCGCATCGCCGCGCACCGTGCGACACGCAGCTCCTGCCAAACTCTAAGTCCTCAACCAGCGGTATCACACATCGCAACTCCTCTGCCAATGCGGTATCACCTCTCTATGATATCCTACCTCCGCGGTTTAGCGCTCTTAGCATTTCTCGTGTCGACGTGCAAGACTTAACATACAAGGCTATTCGATACTGCAACTAGTGACTGTTTCACGCAAAGCATAAATGAACCATATACAACATGCCAAAGACTTTCGACTTATGTTTATCCTTCTATATTTCTATGAACTGATTAACACATTCATTCATTAAACTGTAACCAAAATCCATGAAATGACTGAGAACTGCATAAGTAAACATAAGACATAAACTAATCGCATAACACTTGATTTTAACGTGGTTCACCTCCAGGATGGAATTTACATCCACAGAACTGTGTTTTTCTTATAGCTCAGGGGAAGGTAAAACACAGTTCTGCTGCACCGCATATGCAGCTCAAGATCTTCTCTCTTAGATCTCTTTTCTCTCTATATTTCTCTCCTACAATATACTCTTCCCTCTCTGTCGATCCCTGCAGATCGTTACATGCATACTCTATAAGCCAGCTACTGGTTACAGTAAGATTTCTACCGCTAATAATAGAACCAAAGCTAGGATTTTACAATAGTCTAACAGTCTGCAAAACACTACTAAAAACTGAATGAACCAACTACTAACCAACTAACCAACCAACCCACCAACCAACCAACCAACCCTTTTACAATACAAAATATATCCCTTTATAGACAGCCCGAAGGTCTCGCCAATACAACACTGTGGGCCTGTCCCAACAGTAACCCAAAACCCTAACTAGTGACAGTCGGCCATATCTGTACTTGAGGTAGCCACTTTCTGTCACACCACATCTCTCTGCAGTCTTCCATGCTTCCCGGCACTGATCATGGGTACTATGCACCGCTTCGCTTTTCTGTCCTTCGTCTTCAATGCTTCATCCTCATTGCTCCTTCTCCTTTATGAGGGTCGATGAGCCCTCCTGTCTTCCACCGCTGCCTTCAATGCAGTGGGTGAGCTCTCTCTTCTCGGCCGCTCAGGTACCGTTGCCTTTCTTGACTTTTCTATCTTAAAAGTCATGGTTTCCAGCTCTGTTCTGCAGCTGGAAACGTGCTACGGCGTCATAGCTCTGTCTTATCTTCTTTCCACCAAAACTTATCTCTCTGCTAAACTAGCAGCTTCTTCTGTAGCTATGGGACCCTGCTCCAACAGTCCCCTAACACTTACTTGTGGCTCGTCCATGAACCACTATTAGTGGGCTTCTCCTACTGTAGCTTTGCCTTGGCTTCCTGCAAAGTCCTCTGCAACCTATGTCGAAGTCCTGGACATGTGGCAGGGGAACATATTCATCTCTCCCTATCCTTGGGTTCTTCTCAATCTTTAGATAGTTGTCCGGCTTGAACTGGGGATATGTCTTACCATCTCCCAGGTTATAATCTACAAATTTGACAACAGCAGCATATCCTACTAGGTCTCCATTTTCTTTTACTCGAGAATCAATGGGTGGTATGGGAATAGTATACTTAGCATTCTTAGGAATTCTTGCCTCTGGTGCGCCTTCAACTCGTGGTATCATGTAGTCTGTTGTGCTATGGACTTCTACCTCATGCTATGAACCGGATTCATCATTGACCTAAGATTGGCTCCTCGTCTGTGGTTGCTGTCTGGGCTGTGACGAACTTGGCGAAGCACCCTTACATGGCATCGTCATGGCGGACCTATGGCCGTGATGCTGAAACCTTCTCAAAATGTTTTCTATAGGTTTGTCCTCGGACAGAACCCACTCAATGTAAAATGGCGGACATGCAATGGCTGCAACTGCTGAAAATCACAACACTCTGTAACAAACTTAGCTCTTCATAGGGAATTCCTAACAATGCACTCTATAGCTCTTGGTTTTTCTACAAACGTAACCGTCCCAATTGAATACTTTCTACTTTTATGCCCAATACGATAATCCCAGACGCAACGGTCATCTAGACTGAACCCATCGGTCCTCATCAATGCCTGGACAAGACCACACCCGTCATCCGATCCTTAATCAATGAGGAAATCCGATCGAATTTCCCTCGAAACGTGTGTGCACAGGCGCCGGTCTCGTCGGAGATTTGCCAAATCTAGAAAAATTTATTATACTGCTGCCAAATCTACGATAAGATATACCGGTCATTGCCTCATTAACTACCTGTCAGATGCTGACTTGATTGGCTCTTTGTCGGTTGCAAAACTGAGTACGTGGCACGGGGAAACATCGCATTTCCGCGATGCGACTCCGCATCACCTGCGTAAAACAATACTACTCTTTTTTATTTTATTTTATTTTTAATTTTTTAATTTTTTACAAACCGAACTGACCTGATGCGATTCCTCATACTTAGAATAATACCTGCCGGTGTAGATTAGTTCCCAACGTGATGCCTCCTTTCAACTACACTAGACATCTGCACCACCATAAACTGGCTAAGCTAGGGATGAGAGGAGGGGTAGCTATCACTATAGGTCTTAAGCCTACTGCCATTAATCCATGTGGGCAAAAGCTCCCCCTTCAACTAGCTGAGCTGAACGGCACCTCCCTCTGTGACTTGTTGTATCTGATATGGCCCCAGCCAATGTGTCTTGAACTTTCCTAGAAACTTAATGAATTTGCTGTCATAGAGGAGCACTAGGTCTCCGATCTGGAAAGTCTTACTCTTAATGTGTCTGTCGTGCCAAGCTTTTTCTCGTGCCTTCTG